>JACEEZ010010327.1:12500-107500 GCA_016584305.1 Chionoecetes opilio | reverse complement strand
TAAAAGGAATTTATACATCATAACAAATGTAAAACTAAAAACAAGATACCCTATCTTGCTCTTCCAAAAAGGAATACCAATCAGACAATGGCGGGGCAAGACCCGTCCAACCTTTGCCTCCCACAGCTCAACAACACTGCAGACACCGCCCTCACCCTCTCCACACACCACTCAGCCCGGCACAAGGCTGCAGGGCACACAAGGTGACGCTGCAGGGCTCACAACACTTGCCCTCAAGGTCCTGAAGGAGCTCCAGCTCTTCTAAGCTTCCTGTCACTTGCACTTGGAGTACAATTAACAAAATTTGGGAGAAAACATTTCCCATGAGCCTACACTTGTTGTGCTCCTCCTGCACAACACTTTATTCTGTGCTTCAAATTTACTCCAATATACAATTTAAGCTCAAAGCTTCTCTGTTGATCTAAAGGTGGTACAAACTGGTGCCTGGGCTAAGCAGTGTGCTTTGTTCTGATAAAAAGTATTCACGCGTGTTTCTAGGATCACAGGATGATATCGCTACTCTGCTACAACAAGACAATAACAAAGACCCACATCTGAAAATTATGCAGGCCAAATACCAGCTTCCAGCCGGCTGGCTCAGGAAACAACTAAAAATCTTGGAAAGTTGTAATCCCTAAGAGAAAAGGAAAGCTAGAGACACAATAATGATGAATGACGCAACATGACTTCTGTATCTTGCATGGAAACTTGAGAGGAAATAACAACAGGTTATCACAATTGAGAGAGGCACTTTGGGTCAATAAGTTAACCCCTACTCAAATGTGTAGAGGTTATACAGCAAGGGTTTTATCCACCTGCTGGTTCTCATAGCCTGAGGATTACCAGGGAATATGACCTGTGCGTGCGTGCGTGCATGTGTGTGGCGCCCGAGTGTGCTCAGAGCCTACGTCCGGCCGGCTAGGAGCCTCGTGCCCGGTGACTCGCCTCACGTGCAACACTTGAGGGAAGTTCAGACTCGTCAGCTCTCCCAAAAGTTATGAGTGAATCTTTTTAAACCAGACTAAGTGAACCAACAAAACCCAATTTTAATTATTCCCCGTTGTCCCACACATGTGAGCTCCTCCACCGCATGCTGACATGGCAAAGTTGTCTCTTCAGCCTCCTGGCTGAGGCTGTCATCCATAGTTCAGCAGTGTTTATGAGGCTTCCACAGCCCTCAGGCTTTCCCTCACAAGAGGAAATGAAGTCACCCTGAATGTGTCATGTGTAACAGCACATGGCCTTCTCTTATCCTCTTCCCTTCCAACAAACAACTTCAGCAAGGCTCATGTGTCTGGGTAGCCCAGAGCACTGCCTCCCAGGGTCGCGGTGGCCTTGGGGGGGGGGGGGTGGCGGGGAGCTCCTCGGCTGCAGCACGACTCTCACCCCTCACGGCACTGCCCTAAGGGAAGCCTCTTCACAAGACTTCCGGGCAGTGCCTCAGGATATTAATATATATATGTATATATGTATATATATTAAAAAAGGCTGGAAGAGAATGATTGAACACACAGATGAACCACCATATAACAGATCGGGATGCTAATGCACACGTTACTTCTATAAGGGTGATTGATGGTCATAATGTGAGGAATCTTGGTTCTGGTTCTGGCGTCTTGCGACGGGACCCCGGGAGCCCCTCTCCCTGAGGGGGCGTTCAGAGGAGGCCTCCTCGGAGGTCAGCTCCTGCTGGGAGGCTGACAGGATGTTGTGGGCCGCCCGGTCCATCTCCTCGGAGGTCATCTCCAAGGCCTCCGCGATCTCCCTTGAAGTTGTGCGCACAAAGTCAGGATCACAGTATTTGCCCAACCCTTGGTCAGCCAACACCTGCAACAGAACCCGGCATGAAGAGGTCTGCACGGTGGTTCAGGCGCCTCACTCATAGACAATGTGCCAACCAAACATGTACATCCTGTCACACCTTAACACACTGCTAAGAAGTCTTTTACGTGTGAATACTATGAGTGACTGACCCGGCCAACCAGACTTTCTGCTGAGCCCACCACCTCAGAGTAGGGTCTGGAGACACTCCTGGGGCTGCTGGGCACACTCTGGGAGTGGCGGTCGCCCCCCGGCAGGCTCCCGTTGCTCTCACTGTGAGAGGTCGCTGCGGAAAGACACAAAGTTTTCCGTGAGCCCCGTGGAACTTTCACGTTTCAAACACTTTGCTTTTCAAGAAAATTGTCTTGTTATTTTCATGAAAATAAGAACATCTAGTAAATATTTTTCAAAGAAATGCCTCATACATACTCTACCTATATCTTGAGTATAGCAGCACGCCTAAATAATGTATGCGTTCATATGTCAGAAAAAGACAAATTATTGGATGAAATATATGTGCAGAAATAAGACTTCCACCGCTGACCTGTCAAATAGGAAGTTGAGGATCATGAGAGGAGAGACGGAAGGTGAGCCATGATGAAGAGAAACAATTCATGTCTGTGTGTGGTCTCAGAGAGTTTGAATAAGTGTGAAGGTCTACTCTGGCCTACAGGTCTACACTGTCTAGGTACAGAGCTAAGGAAGGGAAAAAAATCTACAGAGAAAGCTCAAAACAGGAGTAAAAAAAAAGCACTTAGAAAAGTCTGCCACAGTAACGTGACAATTCACAGTCTTCCTTATTGTTAGATAGTAAGTGCAAAAGTTCCCTTAACAAATGCTGAACAGCAACTGCTTGGCAGTCATTAATAAAAAAGATCAATAAAAATAATCAAGTACAAAATTCTGAACCCTTTAAATATTCAGAAGCAAAATGCCTTCCACCCTTAAAAAACAGAGCATTCTATTATTGCACTTGACTCACTTTGTGTCTACTAAACATGCAATATTAGTGGTGTGAACTTGTGCCTGTGTGGGTCAGTCCAGAGCTGAGGCAAGCAAAACACGCAAGTTGGAACCACAAAGCACACACATGAAAACTCAGCAAATTTCAAATCACTGAAAAGAGAAGACGCACGTGAAATACTTTGTTGACAATACGCGATCAAAGCACGAAATGGAGAATTGCCAGGACATCAGTGGCTTGACGCAAGTATGCGCGCACTTACAGCTTTATGACAGAGGCACAAGCCCTCTTGAGAGAGAGCAGAGGAAGGGGAGAGTTACCTAAGAGAGAGAGAGAGAAGGGGAGTAGTGGGGGCACAGCCATTACGAGGGTGGGGGAGTCCGCACACTCCCACATTGCCACAGCACACGTCCCGGTCTAAGGCACCAGCAAACACACCAGCGGAAGGCGGAGACAGCTTAAGAGTTGACACTGATGATGGAAGAACACAGTGGTGGAGATGGTGGTGGTGTTGGTGGTGAAGAGGGTGGTGGTGGTGGCGGTGGCGAGGGAGTGACTGGTGGTGAGAGGAAGGTTGTGGCGGTGAGTGTGGAGGCTGCGGAGGAGGATGTTGTGGAGCGTTATGGTGGTGGTTGTGGTCAGAGTCCTCGGGAAGGAGACGATGATACTGGTGGATCTGTCTGTGGTGGCGGTGGTGGCGATGGGTACAGTCTGTGTGTGGGTGACAAGGAAGGTGGCGATGTGCTGGATGGGGGTCAGGGTTGGGGGTGGTATGGGGCCCACACTGGGGTAGGCTGTGGGTGGACAGCCCCGAGGAGAGCCCGGACTGGTCCTCCGGGAGGGCAGCGGCCTGGAGGTGGTGGGTGGGGGAGGCGTAGGGGAGTGAGGTCTCCAGCTCGGAATCGGACTCCGAGCTGGAGGGACGGATGTTCTCCATGGATCGGTGAAGGGGAGGGATGGGGAGGCGGGGAGGGGCACGCAGGGAGCGCCGTTGGAAGGAGGGGGGGAGGGGGCGGAGCGGGAGCCTGGGCGGGGGGGAGGGGGAGTCGCAGGGCCGCAGGGAGGACACGTGCTGCAGCAGCGCCTGCACTGACAGCAACTGGCCCGAGGGCTCTTCCTGCCCCCTGCGGGCAGAGGCGGGGGGGGCCTGGCGCCCCCTGCGGATGGAGGCGGGGGTGGTGGGGCAGGAGAGGTGGGGCCCCTCGGGGTTGGGATGGCGCGGGGTACCTCGGCCATGGAAGGAGGCCCGGAGGCCTCGCCTGAACGGGGCCGAGCCGGAGGAGGAGGAGGACTGGTGGACGATGCCGGCCACGGCCAGTGCCTGGGCGTGGGCCAGACGCAGCCCGTCCGCGATGTTGCTGAAGCTCCTGGACTGAGCGTCCTGGCGGCCGATGCAGCCCAGACCCCAGGAGTTGGCGGAGGTGCGGCGCGGGGGCGGCGTGGGCGGCTGCGGCCCCTCGCTCGTCTCCTCGTCACTCAGGCTACATCAGTGAGGGGGGTTAGTAGACGAGGCACACACACACGGGCAGGCAAGTTAAACCCACGCACTCGCACACAGACGGACACACTCAGAACAGAAATCTATTTTGCTGGTGGTGCTGTTAGTTAGAAAAGCTGAAGTAGCATCATCATCATCATCAGCAGCAGCGGCAGGAGCTAGGGTGGCAGTGAGCCTGGGGTGTGCGGCGCCCCAGTCCACTGGGTGTTGTGCAGGCCAAGAAAAGTGTTAGTCATAAGCACTGCCGATACACCACCATGGACCACTAACACCACTTGTCGCCTCCCACCACACTACACTCTGCAGCCTTGACTGTGGGCATAAGGCAGCCCTGGCAGTGTGGGCATAAGGCAGCCTTGACTGTGGGCATAAGGCAGCCTTGACTGTGGGCATAAGGCAGCCTTGACTGTGGGCATAAGGCAGCCTTGACTGTGGGCATAAGGCAGCCTTGACTGTGGGCATAAGGCAGCCCTGGCAGGGTGGGCATAAGGCAGCCCTGGCAGTGTGGGCATAAGGCAGCCTTGACTGTGGGCATAAGGCAGCCCTGGCAGGGTGGGCATAAGGCAGCCTTGACTGTGGGCATAAAGCAGCCTTGACTGTGGGCATAAGGCAGGCCCTGGCAGGGTGGGCATAAGGCAGCCCTGGCAGTGTGGGCATAAGGCAGCCTTGACTGTGGGCATAAGGCAGCCCTGGCAGGGTGGGCAGAAGGCAGCCTTGACTGTGGGCATAAGGCAGCCCTGGCAGGGTGGGCATAAGGCAGCCCTGGCAGGGTGGGCATAAGGCAGCCTTGACTGTGGGCATAAGGCAGCCCTGGCAGGGTGGGCATAAGGCAGCCCTGGCAGTGTGGGCATAAGGCAGCCTTGACTGTGGGCATAAGGCAGCCCTGGCAGGGTGGGCATAAGGCAGCCCTGGCAGGGTGGGCATAAGGCAGCCCTGGCAGGGTGGGCATAAGGCAGCCCTGGCAGGGTGGGCATAAGGCAGCCCTGGCAGGGTGGGCATAAGGCAGCCCTGGCAGGGTGGGCATAAGGCAGCCCTGGCAGGGTGGGCATAAGGCAGCCTTGACTGTGGGCATAAGGCAGCCTTGACTGTGGGTATAAGGCAGCCCTGGCAGGGTGGGCATAAGGCAGCCCTGGCAGTGTGGGCATAAGGCAGCCTTGACTGTGGGCATAAGGCAGCCCTGGCAGTGTGGGCATAAGGCAGCCTTGACTGTGGGCATAAGGCAGCCCTGGCAGGGTGGGTATAAGGCAGCCTTGACTGTGGGCATAAGGCAGCCCTGGCAGGGTGGGCATAAGGCAGCCCTGGCAGGGTGGGCATAAGGCAGCCTTGACTGTGGGCATAAGGCAGCCTTGACTGTGGGTATAAGGCAGCCCTGGCAGGGTGGGCATAAGGCAGCCTGGCAGTGTGGGCATAAGGCAGCCTTGACTGTGGGCATAAGGCAGCCTTGACTGTGGGTATAAGGCAGCCCTGGCAGTGTGGGCATAAGGCAGCCTTGACTGTGGGCATAAGGCAGCCCTGGCAGGGTGGGCATAAGGCAGCCTTGACTGTGGGCATAAGGCAGCCCTGGCAGGGTGGGCATAAGGCAGCCTTGACTGTGGGCATAAGGCAGCCCTGGCAGGGTGGGCATAAGGCAGCCTTGACTGTGGGCATAAGGCAGGCCCTGGCAGGGTGGGCATAAGGCAGCCCTGTCAGTGTGGGTGGGGGGCGTGGGGGTTGGGGGTCCATGGGGCCGGGCAAGATCAAGTCACCCCTGCTGCCGCCTCTGTCCCCTTACCATGGTAGTTGGGAGTCAAATACTGCATCTGCTTACTGAAAACCAAAAGCAAATTATTGAATATCTAGATGAAGTATCCTTATGAATCTAGTGAATACTAAATAATTGTGAATTTTACAGAAGCATGAAATGTTTTGGCCTGAGGTACTGCTTAAGATAAGTTATGTTTGAATTTGTAGGTTTTGCATGAGATGCGTGTGACATGTACTTTGATTGCCTGTACTTTCTGCCAAAGAGAATGCAGGACTATTATTGAGCTGATTGTTAAAGATACTGATATGGATTCTTACTTAAGTTTGATAAAAGTGTAACATGCTACAGGAGATATTTTCTGAATTTAATATTCATCAAATTGATTGCCTATCAAACTCGTTCAAGTAAGTTTTGCAATGGAGTATTTTCTGTTCTTACCCATATGTGCCTGCATGCTTCACATCCTTGTTCTGCCTGCCAGTGTCTAACCATGGCAAAAGTTTCCTTTGTTTTGTATTTAGTTTTAATTTTTTATTAAACTTGAATAAATCAACAAAAACACAGCGGTCTGTGCCCTGATTACACATTTTAGGAACTTTTGGGTAGCACCGAACATAGAACAGAATTTCAACTCTCTTGCAATACTGTTTACATTTGTAGCTATAAATATAATATACAAAATACAACAGTCTAACCATACCATAAAGTGGGCAAAATGATGAACTACATGAAGCCTCGGGTCCTGTACCACTAAACAGCGGGAAGCTGAGAATGACTGCCTGCCTGGCACTCAATAGTTCAAGGTCTAATGACTTCACGGCACATTGTTCATGCAGATGACAACACCAGCAGCGCCCGGGGACCCACCGAGCCACCCGGGCAGAAGTGTGACAGACAACATGAGTGCAAGGAAGGCGAGTAGCCCAGCCATGCAGGCAGAGCAGTGAAGGTGATGGAGGCGAGAGGCAAGTGACGTGACACCCTGGTGATGGTGGTGGTGATGGTGGTGGTGGTGGTGGTGATGGTGATGGTGATGGTGATGGTGATGGTGATGGTGTGGTGATGGTGATGGTGGTGGTGGTGGTGGTGGGCTGAGCACAACCACCACTGTGTTGTGGCCTCAAGCAAAACACACACAGCAAAATGATGCTATGGTGAAAAAAAAATCATTGTTGCTGCAACAGCGGTATCATACACATATGCGCGCACGCACACACACACACGCGCACACATACACACACTCACACACACACAGCAGAATCTGACAACCCCTCCAGCAGAGTATCAGAGATAAGCTATAAATTTACTTACTCTTTTATAACCAGGTTTGATCTGCGTTCAGGGTCTCCATTCATTATCCTGAGGGGCCGCATGGGAATGCCCTCCTCATCCTCCCCAAGAGACTGAGAGCTAGTGGGGAGAGGGCCGGGGGGGCGGGTCAGAGGGACACATGCAGTGAGCTGAGCCAACACTTGCCACCACACACACCACCAATAAGTATCTACTGCTCAACATTAATAGTATCACATTTATAGTAAAGTATATATAAATAACAAGTGTACATCTGAACTGCAAGTGTTTGGGTGTAATATATATAAAAGTAAGCCAAGAAATGCAACTACAAACTGTGTGCGCCTAAGACTATAAAGTTCTACATGTACAGAGTCAAATAGAATTCACAGATGAACATTAATATGCATATTTAAAATTTCTTTTCAAAAACACAATAAAACCCAATCTAATCTGCTCAGTGAGAGGCAAAAGGCCGGTACTGAGATTGCAAAGTTGCGTTGAGTTGCCTTGTACACCCCCAACCACTGACAGACTGAATCTACTTATTGTACTGTGCAGGGACGCAGACTTGGCCACGCCTCACAAGCATCATAAGCAAAGGAAAAGTTAACATGAAGTGCACAGAAATTACTGAAGGTGCACAGGAGTTTATGGTCTGTCTCAAGACGATCTGTTTTCCCTTGACCATCGTGAGGGATTGGCGAGACAAAATGAGGCGCTTATTTCAGAGAGTCGATAAGCGCCATCAATAAAAAACTAAGAAAATGGCTTCAAAATGTTTCAATGTTCAAAATATCATATCTTTTGAACAGTGAAACATTTTGAAGCCATTTTCTTAATTTTTTATTTGTGGCGCTTATCAACTTTCTGAAATAAGCGCCTCTAATAAGAAGTCATAAAAAGTGTGCTTGGTGCCAGTCCCTCTACAGCAGAAGGGAGACTTCCAAAAGGACTGGGTCAATGTAGCTCAGGAAGTGTCTCGATATTCCTCTCTTGAAAAAATATAAGTTGTAGGAAGGTGGAAAAAATAAAACAGAGAAAGTTCCAGAGTTTGCGAGTGGAAGGATGAAAGAGTGAAGATGCTGGTTAACTCTTGCATTAGGAAGATGGATAGAATAGGGTTGAGAATAAGAAGAAAGTCTTATGCAGCGAGGCCGTGGGAGGGGGGAGGCATGCAGTTAGCGAGTTCAGAATAGCAGTGAGCATGAAAATAACGGTAGAAGATAGCAAGAGAAGCAACATTGCGGCGGTGATTCAGAGATTGAAGACAGTCAATTTTAGGAGGGGAATTGATGAGACCAAAAGCTTTTGACTCCACCCTGTTTAGGAGAACTGTGAGAGTGGGAGTGGATGAATTATGAAGTGGAAGTGGGAAGTGAGTAGAAGTTTATGGAAGAATTGTGGAAGAAGTCAAATTGTAGAAGATTAAAAACCGTGGGGACGAGAGCACGTGATGTTGTTGTGTACGTCTACAGAACAGTCGGCTTTGTTTTGAAAATGAGAATAGAGAAAGTAAGAGGGAACAGAAAAGAGAGTGTTGTTAATATTCAGACACCTGGGTTTCTGTGGTGACAAGATGAGGGTCAGCGCAGGAGAGGTGATGCGCCACAGATTGGAGGTTAGATCTAAGACCACGAATGTTGTAGAAATTTATAGAGAGAAAGTTAGAGGAAGCATCAAGACACCTGGAGTCATCACCGTGCGAGTCATCACTAACAAATGGCTGTTCATCCCACACTGCCTCACCAAACACACAGTCTGCGGCCATCGGTACTCACTGGCACTGCAGGATTGACTGTTTGGTGAGCGGCAACAGACTGTCTGTTTGGTGAGCGGCAACAGAGCGTGGTGCTGCTGGTGATTGCACGGCTGGGTGTTTTTTTTTCTTTTTTTTTTACAAGGTTTTTTGTTTTGTTTTTCGTTGTTGTTGTTTTTTAGAAGGCTGGTTGGTTGACGGCCGACCCATAAATTCTCAAGTGGATGCAGAGGACTGGACATCAAACATTCTCGAGTGAACAATAAATGCACAGAGGTTAACATTGAGTGCACGAGAGTGTGTGGTGGGTGTGTACAGGTTTAGCAACAAAGTTTAGAGGAAAAAAGGAGTGCATGTTCCCAGCCACTCTGCACTGTTAGGCCGGGACACCGTAACACAAGGCCCGGTGTTGTGAAGGATTGAACCACGGGGTCTTAGGTTCATTATTTTAAAGTTATAAGTATCATGAACACGAGTATAAGTAGCTTGGAGGCAACCGGAGTGAGAATATAATTAGTGAAATAAAGTTAATACACATTTTAGATGGTGCACTGCTGAGTCAAGATGTATCAAGTCTACAACGTGTGAGTAAAGGAAACAACTCTACCTTGACTCGACGTGAAAAAAATGGATGGTACAATTAGTAGTCTTGAAAAACATCAAAAATTGAATTGCAGTTTATCATAATGGGAATAAGCGTAAAAGAAAGAAAGAAAAAAAACACTACAGCCTGCGATGGCGACCTACCTTACTCTTAGGCGTAACTTGCGGGTACCAATGCTTAAACTACACCAATGTAGAAAGATATGACATAGAAAAATTACCTGCAGTGGTCATTCCAGGCCAACTTTTCTTCCAGCCACCAGCCACATTTAACCACCAATGATCTGCCACATTTCCTGAACCACGCACGCACAACACACACACACACACACCATATAACACACACACACTCACTCACACATACTCAACCGCACACACAAGCAAAGAAACACACCCAGCTCGGCGTGTTAAAGAAATTAATTGGCTTTGTGATAGCAAGAGAAATAACAAAATCAAATTATTAGAAAAACATGAGCTGGAAAAATAAGTTCAATCCACTTCAGCAAATAATGAGAGAGAGAGAGAGAGAAGAAGAGAGAGAGAGAGAGGAGAGAGAGAGAGAGAGAGAGAGAGAGAGAGAGAGAGAGAGAGAGAGAGAGAGAGAGAGAGAGAGAGAGAGAGAGCGAGAGCGAGAGAGAGGGAGGGAGAGAGAGAGAGAGAGAGAGAGAGAGAGAGAGAGAGAGAGAGAGAGAGAGAGGAGAGAGAGAGAGAGAGAGAGAGAGAGAGAGAGAGGAGAGAGAGAGAGAGAGAGAGAGAGGAGAGAGAGAGAGAGAGAGAGGAGAGGAGAGAGAGAGAGAGAGAGAGAGAGGAGGAGAGAGAGCGAGAGAGAGAGAGAAAAGAAAGATAGTGAGAATAGTTGCTAGTAAAAATAAGACAAAATCAGCTGAACCATTAATCTGCCAGTCATAATTCCCAGCTGGTCACTCACCTCTCCAGGGGCGTGGGCGGCCGGTGGAGAGTGTGGTTGAGCGCCGTCTTCTCGTTGGAGTGCGCGGGGGAGTAGGAGAGGGAGTTGGTGGGGGAGATCTGTGAAGGCCAAGAAACAGATGTAGTCTATGTAGTATAGGGAAAAACTGGTTCACAAATAGGGTGGTAAATGATTGGAATGAACTCAAGTCGTCAGGTAGTCAGTGCGGAGTCAATAGGGAGTTTTAAAAGGAGGCTGGATAATTTCATAACATCATTTTCAGTGTCAGAAGGCATGTCAGTGTTATACTAGAGCTACAATGTATTAGAACACCACACACTCAAATTTAAAAAAAGGATAGTAATGTTAGGGTCACATCAATCCAAGTCTACCTATCAATCAGGACAAGACCTAAAAACTGACACCCAAGTAAGGATCATGTTAGTGAGTGTTATTCCACGGGGCGGGGCGGCGAGGGGAGAGCCGCGGGGCAGGAGTCCCGACACACCGCCACCACGATTGTGTCTCTTTGGGGGGAACAGTTCCAAAAAGACTCACTGACCACACACACACACACACAAGGCAGTCCAGATAGTGTAAGTTTTTGTTCACTTTTTCTCTCCTGTTCTTCCCCATGGTCCTGATCATGTGCTGTACTCATGATCGATAGTTATTACCATCCTGATAGGGAAGCTTAAGAGCTCATAAGACTGATCTTTGGGTAAGGTTGGGACCTCACATAACACATCTTCCAAGCCCCTTTGCTCAAGGAGGATAAATATTTTTTTTTTTCTTTTTTCAGTGAAAAATCCCGAGCCTTGAGCGGGGCTTGAACCCGGGACCACAGAGTGGCACGCCACATTTTTGGGGAGTGGCGAATGTTAGTCACTATTTACTGCATTAATTCCAGCAAGAAAGAACTTTGGGGAAAATGCAACTCGGTGGCTTCATTTGCTGGAGAAGAAAAAATGGTTTGCCGTGTGATGGCCAGACCAACACTTTTACTTGACAGGCATGACTTCCACTAGCCAAGGTTACGGATTCCCCCAAAGTGCTTCCCTGGACGTGCGAGTGAGTGAGCCACACAGTGAGCCACACCACACAACACCACACAACACCGGCACCTCACAGCGGCCTCACCATGTTCATGATCTGGTTGTTGACCTTCAGAATAACGGGGTGCAACCTTTTACCCGTCTGCAAGATGAAGGATTAGATGCAGCATTTGGGGATGTGATAATATGGGCCTCTCTTGTCTCCTATCAAACTATTGTTTCGGGGAAATATTTGCTGTCTACTCCACAGTTCTGGTTTATGATTCTGTTTAGCCCATCATAAAGGCTTGATCCTTGGCTGTGTTGAGTGAATTCTAAATATCTGTACCTTTTAACACTATTTTCCCCTTCACAAATGATAGGCTAGACAATAACAATGAGATAAATTCCCTCCGTGCCCTGAATGACATCATCTGTATTTCATAAGTTCTTCACTTCCCTGAAATCAATTTTTTTTCTCACAGATTCATATTTCTAACCATTCCTTCAGTTGACTCATCATCTTATATTACTTCAGACATCAAGACAATATAAATGTATTCCTGTTCAACACTATATCAATGCTTCACACCAGCTACTTCTACTAACATACATCCCTCACTGTATCTTTCTACTGCATACATTTTCAACCTGTACCAAAGTTCATGTTCACACAACTCAATATGACTTGTAATATAAGATCCTTATGGAGAAAGTGAACTGAGTGAATTTTTATTGTACCTGAAAAAAAAAATGGATTGGTTAAATAAAAATATATTGCATGTCTAATGTTGACAGCGCCTGGAAAGAAGTCCATCAAGCAGGTCCATCATTCACAGTCTAGGCTACTCACAAATAAAAACACTACTCAAAAAGAAAGTGGGAAGCCCTTCAAAGCAATACACATGGTTCTCAAAGGTGCTAAGCTTGTACAAAATTCCTAAATGGATAAGCTTCCAGCACACCACAAAAAAATGTCATGGTTTTTGCAATACCCTGCGTCACTACATGCAGAAGGTAACTACTCTATTGTCTGAAC
Source organism: Chionoecetes opilio (assembly GCA_016584305.1). Classification (NCBI taxonomy): domain Eukaryota; kingdom Metazoa; phylum Arthropoda; class Malacostraca; order Decapoda; family Majidae; genus Chionoecetes; species Chionoecetes opilio. The sequence continues at coordinate 94,841 of JACEEZ010010327.1, read as the reverse complement.
TACATTTAGAATCAGATCTTTCTGGTACATATGTCAGTCCAGTAAAGTAATGGGCAGCCGGGGAGAGAAGCTCGGCACAGCGGGGATAAAACAAATATTCTCCACGGTGTTCTCCCCATGAACCCGTCCCTCTATGGCTTGTGGGCGCACCGTGCAGGGACAGGGGGGAGGGGGGAGGGGGGTAGAAGGGGGGAGGCCTTGAGGACACATGCGAGAGATTGCAGGCAGCATCAACTTCAAACCATAAATCAAATAACAATGTTAATGCCACAGTAATGACTCAACTTAAGTCTCATGGATGGCAGGTTTTGGGGACTGAGGATAATGCCAATATCTGAAGGTTCATCATTAAGAAGCATAAATGGGTCAGTGCAAACTTTGTAACTTCAGCCCCAGCAGCAGCCACTTCAGTAAGTATGTAGGCCGTAGGGTGTGCCAAGGTCACTTACTGAATACCAATATTAGTCACTACCTTATTCTGGGGACCCCTGGGCCATTCTCTCTTCGGTCTGAGGTCCTATGTGGGAAGTGTAGAGTAGGGATGTACCACGGGTATTATATTACATGTGAAAAAAGTACTAGACAACAAAGCTCAAAGGCCAGAGCCTGCTGAGCTGATCAAGAGAAACTCTTCAGAAGACTTCATGTCACTGGCAGAGACGGAAGGAAAGGGAGGAGATGCATTCCTAATTACAGTATTGGGCCTTTATCCTATGTACTATCCTATTATCCTATGTACTATCCTATTATCCTATGTACTATCCTATTATCCTATGTACTATCCTATTATCCTAGTAATACTCTAGTACTCTATCCTATTGTCCTCAAACACTGTGCTTCTGTGCTTGCATCCTGCATGATCAAACTTTTCTGTCTCTGCCTCACTACATCTATCTTTCCTTCTTGCTGGAAGTTTGCTCACATTCAACCTGTTCTTAAGAAGGATGTCACTACTGTCCTATAGCTTTGACTTTCTGCCTTTCTAAAGCTTTTGAATCTATCCTTAATAAGAAGATTTTTAAGCATCTATCTGCTCACACTCTTCCATCTGATCACAGTAAGGTTCCCGTAAAGTGATTCCTCCACTCCGTCTTCAACGCCATCGTTTACCTAGTTACCTAGTTACCCTCCCCCCTTCCCCCCCATGTCTCTCTGCTCTAGCTGCTTTGAGACAGGCTTCGTCACCAGCCCCACACTTCATCATCCCCACTTCTGCTACTCTTTGCATCCTGCCTCAATCATCTTTGAAGTTTCAACCAAGGCTACAAGTTGCTCGATTTCCGGGTCTCCTCAGAGAGCTTACAAGCTTTGAAGCAATCGCTATCGGAATCTCTATCTCAGGATATATAAGTATGCATCTATCCTCAGGATATCTCCAGATTTATTGCTGAGGATGCAATTGATGTGAATCAACTCGGCTGTAAAAATCCTCTACCTGGCAGCCTTCTGGTCTCAAACACTCCTGATAAATGGTCCAATACTGCACGTGAGACTGTACAGACGTCACAAATACACTACGGCATTCTCCCACTAGACCTCCCAGCGTGATGTCGGGTCACGGAGGTCACTGGGGCTCACCTTGGAGTGCTGGCCTGAGTTGACACGGAGCGACCTGGTCCGCTGCAGACCTTTGACTCTCATAGAAGACCAGACGGACCCGAACAAGGAGTGGTTACGCTAGAAAACCATGAGTGGGAGGTTACTGTTAGGTGGTCTGGGAGGAGGGCGGGAGGCGGGACGGTGCTAGATTACTGCTTGGTGGTGCTAGATTACTGCCTGGTGGTGGATGGAGGTGGTGGCGAGACTGGCAAGGGAGTCTTTAAAGTGGTGACAGAGTGCAGGAGTGAGGAGCCGTTGATCACTTCAGAAAAACCATTGAATTCATTGTCTATTCTATTCATCACAGTTTCCTTCGTGACTTGAAGTAAAAATAATATGAAATAAGAAGCTGTTCTGTGAGAAAAGACAAAATTCCGTTTAACACAAGACAAAAAACATTGAATTCATTGTCTAGTCATCACAGTTTCCTTTGTGACTTGAAGTAAAAATAATATGTTCTGTGAAAAAAGTTCCTTATGCCTGATGATTTATTGAGTGGAGTCCTCTGAGTATAGAACATTCCCCAACAACAGGGCAGAGTTTAGGCCAATACAATGAAAAAATCCTCTGTTCATCACTCAATAACTTCAATAATTACAAGATCCTTAAGCTCCTGCCTCCGACACTGCTTTGAAGGGAGTAAAAACCTTGAACTGGCAAACTTAAGCTTAAAGAAACTCAGTTAATTATAAACTTTAAATGGCAGACACAGTTAATCATTAGGTTTCAAAAGCAGAACCAACAAAGATTATGGTCTTTTAATTCACCCTGGGGATCAACCAACGCTCAGATATCTGTATTGAGAAGCCCACTTTAGTAATACCATAATTATGTGTAGCTTGGAAAGATGAAGCAAATAAATATGTGCTTTGCAACTGGATGATAAGCAGTTTGATATATAATGATATAGAAATAACCTTATAACAACATTCTTAGGATGCAGAATAGTGGCGCTGATATGCTCCATCACAGTCCTCAACCTTCTATGTTGAATGCATGCCAAAATACTTCTAAATATTTCCTAAACTTCTAATACTATTTTGACTTATTGCCTTACTGTTTTCAAGAATAAAAAAAATAGAGACATTCCTTAAAAGTCATAACATAAATATAAAGGAAAAGTAGCAATGCAAAGAGCCATAAGCAGAATATTAAAGGAAAGAAATAGAATATTCATATTATAATGGCTTGTGGGATGAAAGTCACGAACCTAAGTAAGAGCTCCTAAACTTTCCTCCTTGGCAAACCCTGCCTGTCTCCCCTAGTAGTCTCAGCAGAGGCAGTGGCAGGGTGGTTAGGGCCTGCAAGTGGCCAGCTCGATTCCTGCCAGGGGACTAAATCTTTCCGCCATCATCGAGTGGCTAAGGAACACCCACATGCCGCCCATTAACTCTACCTTTACGGCGAGTGCATCGGAGGACACAGAGGGGCGGCATGAGCCTCTAATCACAGGCGCCACTATAAAAATCCTGCCTGCGTCATCATGAGCAAAGGACAACCATCACTATCCTCAAATGAACCTCCAGAGCCTACCACTCGAGCCCTGGAGGTGATACTGCTTAAAGGCGCTATAGGCATAAAAAAACAAAAACAATAGGGGGCGGGTGGGGAGCTGGTCTCAAAAAATAAATCTGTTAGGGAGGAGCAAAAAAATGTATTACCACGGAGGACAAAAAGTTGCACAGTCCCTTAGTTGTCAGCCCACAGCAGCTTTTGGTAGTGTGTGAAAGCCTGTCAAACACACGAGCAGAGGCATGATGAGGGAGAGAAGGAGAGAGAGGAAGAGAGGGAGAGAGAGGAAGAGAGGGGGAGAGAGAGAGAGAGAGAGAGCCTTACCCGGTGCGTGGGAATGTCATCGTCACGCATCTCGTCCAAGTTACCCGAGATGGCGCGCTTCAGCTCCGGGCCGGCCTCGTGCAGGGTTCTCAGGCCTGGCATGGAGAGAGAGAGAGGAATAACTTATACTGTGTTGGGGGTGACGTTGTGGAGTGTTGTGAAGGTATTATACTGTGTTGGGAACGAAGAGAAATAATAGAATAAATACATATGGGTATGTATGTTAGGTATGGAAATGTGTGTTTTCTTTTGCCCCTTTTCTGTGGTCATTTCGTGTGTGTTTGTCGCCTCCGTGGTGCAGTGGCTGGCGTGCCTGGCTACGAATCTGCGGGCCCTGGTTCGATCCCGGGCCAGGGCAAGTCGGTGACCAGCCCACCCAGCTGTTCTTCCTTCCTTTCGGGGTTGATAAATGGGTACCTGGGGTAACCTGGGGAAGGTAACTGTGGTAACCCGGGTGTCACACTAGCCCTGTGTCCCGGGTTAACGGGTCCTCACCCACCACAGGCTCTAAGGGCTAATGCCACGGAGATGAGCACCGCATGCCACGCGCAGCTTAGCGTATGCTCCCATCTTTGTTTACCTTTTGCCACTTTTCTGTGTCGTTCATCATGAGATATTTAAGACCTTTTTTATTCACACTATGTCCAATCAGAAATGCTTGACCCTTTCCCTGGTGTTGTGTGAGTGTCTCTATTGTATCTGTTGACTCACCGGCCTGCAGAGTGACGGTGTTGTTGGCGTCTTTGTCTATCTGCTCCTTGATCTCCTGCTTCTTCTTCTTGAACCGCCGGAAGTAGTCCTGGATGAGGAAGGTCGCGTAGAACTTCCCAACCGTGACGTCGTCCTCCACTGTGGAACATAAGAACAAACATAAGAACATAAGAAAATAAGGAAGCTATAAGAGGCCGCGAGATATACACGTGGTAGTTCCTGTTACTTAACACTACCTACATCCACCTTTCATCCCCATCCATGAATTTATCCAGACTCCTTTTAAAGACCCCAATTGACTCCGCACTAACTACCTGATGACTGAGTCCATTCCACTCATTTACCGCCAACAATACTGCTATAATACCCTAATATAATATAATCACCTATTTGTGAACCAGTTTCCCCTATTTCCTTTTTAAATCTACGCTTTTCTAGTTTGAATCCGTTACTTCTTGTTCTACCCTAAGAAGTAGAATGAGCCTTTAAAATTCCCATACGAGTTACAACTTTTATATGTCTTTATAAAACATTGTCGTTCACTACTGCCTCACCTCCCACGGGCGGCACCACCTGGTCGAGCAGCTTGGGGTTGGTGCGCTTCCAGATCTTCTTGATGATGGCCCGAAGCTCCTCGTTGGCGTCGTCAATATTGCCTCGGTCTTTATCCTTAACGACGTCCTGACCAGCGCGAAGAGTGTGGCATTGAACATGACGGTGCCATCGGTGTTGAGCGGCATATTCATCGCCACGAGTCGCTGTGGAGGAGGATGGTGAGTCAGGTGTGGTGAGTCAGGTGTGGAGAGTCAGGCGTGGTGAGTCAGGTGTGGTGAGTCAGGCATGGTGCATAGATAGATCCTTCAATTCAAAAGTCCTTGAGGGGGTGTGATTAATTTAAAAGATAACAAAAATATTATTATGATACCCTGAAACACACAACAGATCCTTCAATTCAAAAGTCCTTGAGTCAGACATCCTACCAGTGACTCAATTACTAAGAACTACTGACTAAGAACTACTAAGATTACTACTGAGGAAGAGAAAGTCCAATGATTACCTTGCAAGCCACTCTGTACGGACACAGTTTTCCAAAGCCGAGTGGTGGTGAGATTTTCCTGAGCAGGGTGACCACATCGAGGTGTTTGATGCGACCTTTGGCATCGGGGTCATACTCGGACCACAGCGTGATGAACTCGTCGAGGTGGTGAGGGCCGAGGATGGACCAATCACGGGTCAGGTAATCAAAGTTGTCCATGATGACGGCCACAAAAAGGTTGATGATCTGAGGGGGGTGCAGTCAGTTCGTACACAAGTTGTTTCGTACACCAGTAGATTCGTACAGCAAAAAGTTGTTTCGTAGTCTATATGAAATCATAGTTGTTTCGTACACTCAGCTCAGAGTTGAACTTGATTACTAGAGTTACAATTCGACACCAGGTATGTACGCAAAAACTTAAAATCAGTGTACGAAACAACTAACTAAACCTGGGTATGAAACAACTTGTGTACGAAACTCCCTGTAACCATCTAAGGACATGGACAAAATACCATTAAGAACATAAGAACCTAAGAAAATAAGGAAGCTACAAGAGGCTGTGAGACCTATACGTGGTAGTTCCTGCAGCAGTTTAATCAAGTAATCTAACTTAGTAGAAGGGTATTGCTAGGATTGATTGTATTGATAGAGGTGACTTCCTGATGACGCCTTTGTTATAGTGTTAAAGATGATAGGTAGTTTTAACCCCTTGAGGCCCAGCACGTAATTTCCATTGTAATTTGGGTATACCATTAGATGATTTTAATGAATATAAGCAATACTTTATAGATGTGACCTGTTTAGTATTCTTGTCCACTAGCTAATTTGGTATTTTAAGTTACTTTTCGTATTTTTATGCTATATATCGTATTTTTATGCTATATATCGTATTTTTATGCTATATATCGTATTTTTATGCTATATATCGTATTTTTATGCTATATATCGTATTTTTATGCTATATATCGTATTTTTATGCTATATATCGTATTTTTATGCTATATATCGTATTTTTATGCTATATATCGTATTTTTATGCTATATATCGTATTTTTATGCTATATATCGTATTTTTATGCTATATATTAGTATAAATAAATGTAGATATGAAGACGGGACCACACGACAGTATAGCTCAGGCCCTGTAAAACACAACTAGGTCAATACACGCACCAGGAAGGAGCAGAGGGTGTAGAAGGAGATGAAGTAAGGGTAGGCCACCATGGAGCCGCAGGTCTTGGCTGCTGAGTCCTCGGAGAGCGGGTCACAGCCTGCGCCGGGCGGGAGGCAGGACAGCATGATCTCCTGCCAAGCCTCACCTAAACCAGAGCCTCGGTTAGTCTCCTCACCCACACGGGAGATAAGAACGTAAGAACATAAGAACATATGAACATAAGAACATAAGAACATATGAACATAAGAACATAAAAACATAAGAACATAAGAACATAAGAACATAAGGAAGCTACAAGCGGTGAGGGACAAGAAAATGTTTGTAATGTTACCCTTTACCTCCCTTGGTAATTAGTGATACAGTAAACCCTCTCAGTTATTTACTAATCAATATTTTTTTGCTTTACGCCAAATGATAGCTCTTGATCTACTTCATATTTACTTCTCTATACATGTTGCACCTATCTGCCATAGTTTTTTAGTTATTAAAAAAAATGTGATTTAAAAAAAAATCAAGGCTCAAATAGGGATTAATAATACTAATACTAATACTGAAAATACTGATTACTGATCGTTGTATTGAAGTAATGATTAATCTAGCAATGCCTATCATATTTTTATGTCTTGTAGTAAGTTTTGTCTAATTTGTGTTTTTTAAGGAATATCTGGAAGTATCATGTCATTGTGAATTGGCTGAAATAGGGACTTCTAATCATTGTAACTGAAAACTGACTCCAGATTCGTGTTCAGCATGCCCGAAAACTGCTAGGAACAAATTTTCAAGCAAATCTATTTTTAAAAAATATTGCAAATTTTGCAAGGGGTATGCCTTGAATTTTTTTTTAAATCACGTTTTATTCAATAACTAAAAAACTATGGCAGATAGGCGGAACATGAATAGGGAAGTATATAAGTAGATCAAGGGCTATCATTTGGCCTAAAGCAAACAAATATTGATTGGTAAATAACCGCTAATAATAATAACCTAAATAAATAGCCCCTTGCAAAATTTGCAATATTTTTTGAAAAATAGATTTGCTTGAAAAATTGTTCCTAGCAGTTTTAGGGTATGCTGAATACGAATCTGAAGTCAATTTTCAGTTACAATGATTAAAAGTCCCTATTTCAGCCAATTCACAATGACATGATACTTCCAGATATTCCTTAAAAACCACAAATTAGACAAAACTTACTACAAGACAAAAAAATATGATACAATATCAGTCACGCTAGGCAGCCGCGGCACGCATCACATGGGAGAGGTCGGGCTCCCACTAGTAAGGCTAAGGATAATTCATACTTGCTCAAATTATGGAAAGTTATTGAAAAATTTGAACTGGCTTGAAACAGGTCAAATTATCCTAAGTTTGAATTATACGGGTTCAATTTAGAGGGTTTACTGTATGTACACAAGAACATAAGAAAATAAGGAAGCTACAAGAGGCCTATGTAACATTTTAGTGAACAGAGCCTGGGTGCACCTGTGGCTGATCTGAACAGCACCATCACGGCCTGGAAGAAGGTCTGGAAGTTGTTGTGCCGGTGAATGTGAGTGTTCTTAAAGTCCAGAGCAATCTTTCCAAACACCTGAAGAAAAGAGACAGATTATCATCACCTCACATCACTTTAACTTGCTTTCTAACTATGCCTTCCATACCCTATACAGGTGGAAGTTCCCAAACTCGGCAACCTCGGGACCAGCGCCGAGCCGAGTAATGGAATTTTCCGACTTTTAGAACGTAGATATATTAAGGGGAAAAAAAGCATGACAAAATAACAAAATAACAAAATCACACAAAATAACAGTGTACACAACTCTACAGTCACAACACCACTGAACAATAACAACAAACAAATCGGCGGGAGAAACCAAGCGGCCTAGTGTGGTGGCACCCAGCGGCCGACCCGGCAACTACGCGCCGGGTTTTGGGTGTTCTGCCGGGTTTTGGAAAATCCGGAACCATAGCCGAGTCTTGGGATGCCGAGTTTGGGAATTTCAACCTATACATCAGCTGCAACTTTAGAGCATACACACTCCACTGACACTCTAAAAAATCTAATACATTTTTTTCTGAAGAATGTTACCTGTTTGTGGTACTCATAGGGAAGCTGAAAGAATTGAATAAAATGACAGAAATTTTAACTACAAGTATAATCTATTTTTTTTTAATTGTAAAAAAAAATAGACTACATATAACTATTTTGAGTCTAATGCATTCATCTAAAACATACAACAATATCATAAGCCTGCGTCTGTGATAGTGTGAGGCTTCCGTCCTTCTATAAGTCACCCTATCCCTTCTTATCCTCCTATAAGTCACCCTATCCCTTCCTATCCTCCTATAAGTCACCCTATCCCTTCCTATCTTCCTATAAGTCACCCTATCCCTTCCTATCCTTCTATAAGTCACCCTATCCCTTCCTATCCTTCTATAAGTCACCCTATCCCTTCCTATCCTTCTATAAGTCACCCTATCCCTTCCTATCCTTCTATAAGTCACCCTATCCCTTCCTATCCTTCTATAAGTCACCCTATCCCTTCCTATCCTTCTATAAGTCACCCTATCCCTTCCTATCCTTCTATAAGTCACCCTATCCCTTCCTATCCTTCTATAAGTCACCCTATCCCTTCCTATCCTCCTATAAGTCACCCTATCCCTTCCTATCCTCCTATAAGTCACCCTATCCCTTCCTATCCTTCTATAAGTCACCCTATCCCTTCCTATCCTTCTATAAGTCACCCTATCCCTTCCTATCCTTCTATAAGTCACCCTATCCCTTCCTATCCTTCTATAAGTCACCCTATCCCTTCCTATCCTTCTATAAGTCACCCTATCCCTTCCTATCCTCCTATAAGTCACCCTATCCCTTCCTATCCTTCTATAAGTCACCCTATCCCTTCCTATCCTTCTATAAGTCACCCTATCCCTTCCTATCCTTCTATAAGTCACCCTATCCCTTCCTATCCTCTATAAGTCACCCTATCCCTTCCTATCCTTCTATAAGTCACCCTATCCCTTCCTATCCTTCTATAAGTCACCCTATCCCTTCCTATCCTTCTATAAGTCACCCTATCCCTTCCTATCCTTCTATAAGTCACCCTATCCCTTCCTATCCTTTCTATAAGTCACCCTATCCCTTCCTATCCTTCTATAAGTCACCCTATCCCTTCCTATCCTTCTATAAGTCACCCTATCCCTTCCTATCCTTCTATAAGTCACCCTATCCTTCCTATCCTTCTATAAGTCACCCTATCCCTTCCTATCCTCTATAAGTCACCCTATCTCTTCCTATCCTTCTATAAGTCACCCTATCCCTTCCTATCCTTCTATAAGTCACCCTATCCCTTCCTATCCTTCTATAAGTCACCCTATCCTTCCTATCCTTCTATAAGTCACCTATCCCTTCCTATCTTCTAAAAGTCACCCTATCCCTTCCTATCCTCCTATAAGTCACCCTATTCCTTCCTATCCTTCTATAAGTCACCCTATCCCTTCCTATCCTCCTATAAGTCACCCTATTCCTTCCTATCCTTCTATAAGTCACCCTATCCTCTATCCTCCTATAAGTCCCTATCCTCTATCCTTCTATAAGTCACCCTATCCCTTCCTATCCTTCTATAAGTCACCCTATCCCTTCCTATCCTCCTATAAGTCACCCTATCCCTTCCTATCCTTCTATAAGTCACGCTATCCCTTCCTATCCTTCTATAAGTCACCCTATCCCTTCCTATCCTTCTATAAGTCACCCTATCCCTTCCTATCCTTCTATAAGTCACCCTATCCCTTCCTATCCTCCTATAAGTCACCCTATCCCTTCCTATCCTCCTATAAGTCACCCTATCCCTTCCTATCTTTCTATAAGTCACCCTATCCCTTCCTCTCCTTCTATAAGTCACCCTATCCCTTCCTATCCTTCTATAAGTCACCCTATCCCTTCCTATCCTTCTATAAGTCACCCTATCCCTTCCTATCCTATAATTCACCCTCACCTGCATGCCGACAACTCCGTAGATGAAGAAGAGGAGGAGGATGAGCAGGGCGACATAGGGCAGTGCCTGAAAACTCTTAATGAAGGTCCATAGAAGAGTACGGATTCCCTCTCCCTTCGACAGCAGCTTGACGAGACGCATCACACGAAACAGACGGAAGAAGTTGATGGAGAAGAGGTTAGAGCCCGGCTGTGAGGGAGAGGGAGGTTAGGGAGTGCCGTGCTGGGGTTGTGTGGGGTTAGTGGTACAGTAATGGTTAGCGGGTACTTGCCTGGCTGGACGGCGGGCTAGTTTATTGTTGATTCACTGGCTAAAAAGAATGGGAGGGGGAACTAAATATGTGAGACGGCTGTGGAAATCAAATGTGTTAAGTAAATTTAAAGGGTAAAATATTGAAGTGGGAAAATGAAAAACAAAACAGTGAAATGCAAAAATAGCAAAATGACGTCAAAACTTAATTTCAGCTACATTTTTTTTTTTTACATCACAAAGGACTGGCCAAGGGCAAAAAAATAAGAGTCAGAAAAAGCCGCATTATTGATATGATTCAAAACAAATAAAATAGGAATGAAACCTTGAATCACACTTGTGCAGATGATGTCAATGACCTACAGTACTGTACGCAGCTGCCTTGACTAACTTGCAAAATAGCTTTAAAATAATATATGACTTTGCAAAGTAACACTGCTGAGTGGGTCACACCAGTGTCCTAACGCACACCTGGGGGGCACCTGGGGGGCACCTGGGGGGGGGGAGGGGGGCATCTAGGGGGAGGGGGGCACCTAGGAAATCTGAAACACCCTTCACACGTCTCATCATGTTCACCCTTGCAGAGGACCTCAATCCTCCTTGGGCCGAGGCATGAATCAAGGTTCACTTTTCTGTATGCTTTGAAGATTTTCGGAAGTCACTTCTTAAATCATGAGACTCAAGAGGAACATTCTAAGAGTAATTGCCTCCGTGCCCTTGGCTGAGTGGCTACACTTGTTCACCTCAGACGGCAAACACACGGTGTCCATCAACCCTTCAGTCACCGTGAAATATAACATAATTTCACATCTCGTAAGGCAGCTTCAAATATCATTCATAACGTAAATGAGTGACCATATTGTTCTTGTAGTGCTGTGTAAGGTGAACAGTATCTGTGAGTGGTGGTTATTCATCATGTCTGGTGTGAATGTTCCGGTGGCTGTCTTGTGGCTGCAGGTCCCGTGCCCTTGAGTGCATGTTTCTGACTGTTTGTGGCAGTAACCCAACCCAGCCCAGCCCAGCCCAGCCCAGCCCAGCCCAGCCCTGCCCAGCCCAGCCCAGCCCTGCCCACCAGTGCCGGGCCTGGGAGACTCAGGGCACCCGGGACTCAGGGCACCCGGGACACAGGGCACCCGGGACACAGGGCACCCGGGACACAGGGCACCCGGGACACAGGGCACCCGGGACTCAGGGCACCCGGGACTCAGGGCACCCGGGACATAGGGCACCTGGGACTCAAGGCACCCGGGATACAGGGCACCCGGGACACAGGGCACCCAGGACACAGGGCACCCGGGACTCAGGGCACCCGGAACTCAGGGCACCCGGGATACAGGGCACCTGGGACATAGGGTGAGCAGTGTTGGGCGTGAACAACACATGAAGTGCTGGGGCCATAGCTCTGTGCCTCAGGCTGAGCTGGTGTGTTATTTATGGGGTCTGACGTGACTGTTACAAGAGGCTTTATCAAGATGCTTCCTGGAAAAAAGTTTACATGTTCATAACAGCCGGATGCACATGGACACAGATCACATTCTGAAGCCTTGAGACATTCACTGCTGCTTCACTACCTGGGGAGGCAAAGGGTGACTTCCAGTTAGCTCCTGACATAACTCTTAGGAAGTCACTGAGCAGCTTTTCCAGACTAATATTCATTTTGCTATTCTGGGAGATGCTGAAATACTCATCTGAATATTCTACCCAGACTTAACATAAGCTTATAAATATAAAAGCTGAGTCAAGCATGAATACATATATATGTACTATATGAATAATAATGACATTTCCTTACATGTCATGGCAAGGAGGAGTGGGGCTGAGGCACGAGCACACATTAAGCTTCTAGTGTCCAACAAATACAAAAGAAAGCTTCAAAAAATAAAATAAATTGCAAATCAAAATCATCCTATACAGAATGAATCAGTGACACAGCATACAATAACAAACTCTGGACAGCTCAATGCCTAGTTCTCAGCCTTACTCCTTCCGCCACAACTATACTTCAGTCATAGATAACTTTCTGATGCAAAATAACAGGAAATAAAATACCATTGCAAAGCACAAGACTGAGAGCAGGTGGGCAGGCAGTGCTTGGCCCGCCGTGCCACACACACCACCTAGCACCATCCTAGAGATAACAAGTCATAATCAAAATGTCAATCACTCTAGATCTAGACTCCATGCCAAGTAGTCTACAGTTCTCTCTAAGCATATCAGAATTTAGGCTACGTAACTACAACTACTAGCCAGAGCAATCGTTCAGCCGGCATGATTGGCAGACCACGGCTAGTGACTGGCTAGTTAACAGGCGAGCACCAACTAGCCTAACATTAAACTGAACACAAGCACAGAAGCATGACTCGCAATCCACCATTCACTAGTCACCGTACAATACATGCAGCTTTATTTTACTGTAAACTGTATTAGCAGGATGCAGTCAGTTGTTTTTATTTTTCCACAAAAGAATAAAAAAGTTTGGCAGTACGTTGGTAAAAAAAAAGGTACTGACAATTTTATCATATATCATAGGTGGCTATTCACGTATGTAAGATATATATGTATAATATATATATATATATACTTCTCCCTTTAAGGATGGGCAGAGAAATATTTGCTGTCAGCATTCACGTGGAAGGAAGACATGAACGAGAGGAAGACAATGATGAAAATAAGATAAATCATTCACAGAGACAGAAATGACATAAGAACATAAGAAAATAAGGAAGCTACAAGAGGCCGTGAGACCTACACGAGGTAGTTCCTGTAAATGACGAAGACACTGCCATGAACGGAGCTGAAATTCACCTCCGAGGGAAGAGAAAAAAAATCAATGATGTGAGCTATCAATAAACAGAGAGAGAGAGAGAGAGAGAGAGAGAGAGAGAGAGAGAGAGAGAGAGAGAGAGAGAGCGAGAGCGAGCGAGCGAGAGAGAGAGAGAGAGAGAGAGAGAGAGAGAGAGAGAGAGAGAGAGAGAGAGAGCGAGACGAGCGAGAGGAGGAGAGAGAGAGAGAGAGAGCGAGAGCGAGAGCGAGAGCGAGAGCGAGAGAGCGAGAGAGCGAGAGCGAGAGGAGAGAGAGCGAGAGCGAGAGCGAGAGAGAGGAGAGAGAAGACGAGAGGAGAGAGGAGAGGAGAGAGAGAGAGAGAGAGAGAGAGAGAGAGAGAGAGAGAGAGAGAAGAGGACAAGTGCCCATTTAAGAGAAACTATTACAAGATGTAGAACAAAAAGGACCTTTATATCTACATCTACGGGCCAAGCAAATCACAAGACACCCACAACACACAGTCAATATGTATAGATATATAGACATGTATAAAATAATGACACAACGGTACAGAAGCGAGATGGAATTGACAGCACAAACCCAATCCGGTGGGCTCTCTTGCTGTTGAGTTTTTTGCAGTTTTGGGAACCAGAGGTGGGATCGAAGCATGAAAAAGAAATACAAGACATGAAAAGTCTCACACGGCTGCCGGGAGAAGAGAACTGAGACACACACACACACACTCGTACACACACAACACACACACACACACTCGCACTCGCACACGCACACACTCAGACCACAAGACATGGATAAAACATAAATAAATCAAACACAGACACGATACAGAGAAAGAAATAAAAGCCTGGCAAGCAATTCTCAGCCTTGCATTGTGGGTGGCTGAGGTCAGGTCAAAGGTCAGGACTAAGAGGTCGCCAGCAAGGTGACCTGACCTGATGAGTCGTGCCTTCAACGATGACTCAAATCCGGCACTTGATGACTCAAAAGAGAGGCAGAGATTTTTGGCAATGGCATTAGCTTCAGCCGCCATTTACATCAACAAAAGGTAATTTTCCCTTCAGCTCATCCACATGTCAAATCTTACAGAGCTAATAGCAGTGACAAGTCTACATGGCAATGAATGGGCAAGCTCGTTAAAAGGCTTAGCAGCTAAACTTACACTTGGGACAGTATGAACAAGATCTAAGCTTAACATAAATTTTAGTGATGACAATGACACAGACAAATGGACAGACCTACACACACACACACACACACACATTCTCACACACACCCATACTCACACACACCCATACACACCCACACATACACACACCCACCCACACACACCCACGGGGTCGCCTTGAGGACAGCCAAGCTACCATTCACAGCTGGGCGGGACACAAAACCTTCCCCCACAGGGCAGGGCACCACTACCGGGCCTCACTCTGAAGTACTGACTGCACCTACGTATTACTGTTTCTGTGTGATGGTGGTGTGTGTGCAGGTGAAGGATTAATTAATGTGTACGGTAAACTCTCTCTAATCTGAATGAATTGGGGGTTGGGGGGAAACGTGGGTCAAATTATCCGAAGTTCGAATTATACGAGTTCGAATTAGAGAGTGTTTACTGTATTGTGTAGCCAAACCTCAAGTCCAGTGAGAGGCAATGGCTTGTACCAAGAGTCATGATGGCGGTCAAGCAACGAACGACGAACGATTGACGAAGGGTACCATGAGAGGGATATTTTTGGGCACGAAGAGCAGCGGCGACGGTTGTAGTTGACGGTCAAAGACACGAAACGGGGCTACCAACCGTCGTCGCTGCTCTTCGTTCCAAAAAATATCCCTCTCATGGTATCCTCCGTCGGTCGTTCGTCGTTCGACCGCCATCATGACTCTTGGTACAAGCCGAGGAAATGAGAAGGAAAGATAACAGCATGTACTTGTAGGTTATTTGATGTAATAATTTTGAGAGTGAGTGATGCCAGAAGGGCGAGGAGGGAGAGTACAGCATGAAATTTTGTTGTATTGTTGACTGTTGTAAGGCATCACATATAATGCTTATGAGTGTTCAGTGCGGTCTGAACTGGCTATGTTTTTTAGATATAAATTCTTACTAGGTCACATAGCAAGCCAATTCTCAATGTAAAAAATTATGCATTAAAATCAAGTTGCATAAATCAATTGTTTATAAAATATGTTTTTTTCTGATATAATAAGGATCTGATGATGCAATTTTTTTTTTTTAACAATTCAGTAGAAATTATAATGCCATGAAAATGTTTGTGGCATTCTGTGGTTTAGAAGGGAAAGGTTAAGTAAGGTATACACAATGTTGAGCTGAATAATAGGATAAAAATGTCTTTGTATGACCATCAGCAGAAACATGGATCACTTTGAGCAAAACAAGTGCTTACGTGTCTCCCATTCACTCTGATCTAACAATAACAAAACAACTCGTGCCCCAAAAAATGTTGTGGGGGAAAATTTTGTTCAAGAAAACACAGGCGGCTTGGTAGACATTCAGACACACAGACACATGGTTTACTAGGGAGGAGGTGGGGCGCCTGCACACAGACAGCGGGAATTTCAACACAGGGTCAGGGCGCACCATGTATGAGGCCGCAAGTAAAAGGACGTGCAGGCAGTCCAAGGACGTGCGGGAAGGTGCCACAAGGTACAGTCCAGGAAATCCACAAGACAGTGCAGGCAAGTCACAAGGAAACATGCCAGGCAAGTCCTCAAGGAACAGTGCCAGCAGTCCACAGGAACACTGCAGGCAAGTCCACAAGAACAGTGCCAGGCAAGTCACAGACATGCCAGGCAAGTCCACAAGGACACAGTGCCAGCAAGTCACAAGGTACGTGGCCAGGCAAGTCCACAAGGAAACAGTGCAGGCAAGGTCACAAGACAGTTCCAGAAAAGCCAAGACACATGGACTCGCCTGGCATGTCCTTGGGACTGCCGGCACGTTCCTGGGACTGCCTGGCAGTCCTTGTGGCTTGCCGGCATGTCCTTTGATTGCCTGGCATGTTCCTAGTGACTTGCCTGGCACTGTCCACAGTGCCACAGTGCCAGGCAAGTCCACTAGGAACAGTGCCAGGCAAGTCCTCAAGGAACAGTGCCAGGCAAGTCCACAAGGAACAGTGCCAGGCAAGTCCACAAGGAACACTGCCAGGCAAGTCCAAGGAACAGTGCCAGGCAAGTCCTCAAGGAACAGTGCCAGGCAAGTCCACAAGGAACAGTGCCAGGCAAGTCCACAAGGAACAGTGCCAGGCAAGTCCACAAGGAACAGTGCCAGGCAAGTCCACAAGGAACAGTGCCAGGCAAGTCCACAAGGAACAGTGCCAGGCAAGTCCACAAGGAACAGTGCCAGGCAAGTCCACAAGGAACAGTGCCAGACAAGTCCACAAGGAACAGTGCCAGGCAAGTCCACAAGGAACACTGCCAGGCAAGTCCACAAGGAACAGTGCCAGGCAAGTCCTCAAGGAACAGTGCCAGGCAAGTCCCAAGGAACACTGCCAGGCAAGTCCACAAGGAACAGTGCCAGGACAAGTCCACAAGGAACAGTGCCAGGCAAGTCCACAAGGAACAGTGCCAGGCAAGTCCACAAGGAACACTGCCAGGCAAGTCCTCAAGGAACAGTGCCAGGCAAGTCCACAAGGAACAGTGCCAGGCAAGTCCACATCAAGGAAGACAGTGCCAGACAAGTCCACAAGGACAGTGCCAGACAAGTCCACAAGGAACAGTGCCAGGCAGGTCCACAAGGAACACTGCCAGGCAAGTCCTCAAGGAACAGTGCCAGGCAAGTCCACAAGGAACAGTGCCAGGCAAGTCCACAAGGAACAGTGCCAGGCAAGTCCACAAGGAACAGTGCCAGGCAAGTCCTCAAGGAACAGTGCCAGGCAAGTCCACAAGGAACAGTGCCAGGCAAGTCCACAAGGAACAGTGCCAGGCAAGTCCACAAGGAACAGTGCCAGGCAAGTCCACAAGGAACAGTGCCAGGCAAGTCCACAAGGAACAGTGCCAGACAAGTCCACAAGGAACAGTGCCAGGCAAGTCCACAAGGAACACTGCCAGGCAAGTCCACAAGGAACACTGCCAGGCAAGTCCACAAGGAACAGTGCCAGGCAAGTCCACAAGGAACAGTGCCAGGCAAGTCCACAAGGAACAGTGCCAACGGACACTAGGAACATTTCGTGCTACTTTGAGTTGCCATGCGATCCGCCGACCCTTAACAGGAGCCACTGTACACCTCGGCATGCTTGAGGCTGGCAGTATAACAGTCCTGTGCCACTAAGGGTTTGCACGAAGAGACTGCTTTATCCTTCCATTTAGAGTGAAATTCAAAATGTCCGAGCTTCTCTGACCGGTTCGGACGGCAGTCTCGGCCGTGTCAAGGCTCGGAAAGGGTGGCGGTAGTAGATCCTGGTTCTTGCATAATTTTCTCACTCTAAGAAAATCATACAAAATCAAGCCTGAGTTAATTACCCACGTAACTACTTCAATTCTACCAACATTGACAGAAAGCTGAGGTAAGGCGTACCATTTCATATCCAGAGCATAGTATTGGCTTTCAAGTACATTACCGCACTGTATAAACTGTGTCATCTAGGGGTACAGAAGACAAGGGATTTCATGTTTTTATGGCTGTCGTTTACTTCCACTCATGCATAGTGGACTAGCCTGTATGATGATGTCAATGATGGATGTGATGCATGTGTATTGATGTTGCTTGTGTGTATTTACCTAGTTGTCTTTTACAGGGCCTGAGCTACACTCGTGGGGTCCCGTCTCCGTATCTACATTTATCCAGTCTTTCTTTCAACTGGTGCATATTGTGTGCCGATATCACCTCCTCATTTAGTCCATTCCAAACTTCTACATTTCTATGAGGGAAGCTGTACTTCTTTACGTTGTTCAGGCATCTCCCTTTTCCTAGTTGTTTTGTATGTCCTCTTATGTATCGACCTTCTCTTTGCTTCCGAGTCAGTAGTCTCTCATTGTGTGTGTGTGTGTGTGTGTGTGTGTGTGTGTGTGTGTGTGTGTGTATGTGTGTGTGTGTGTGTGTGTGTGTGTGTGTGGTGTGTGTGTGTTTACATGACAGTGTGAGGGCGAGCGAGTAAGTAAGTGTGTGGAGTGAGTTGGAGTAGTGTGAGTAGCTGTATGTAGCTGACTCATGCATGTTTGGCAGCGAGTCTTTCATCGTCCGCCGACAACCTAACCCTCTTATAAAGGCTGATGGGAAACAGATATGCCTGGCCACTTAGGGCATTACCACATCTATGCCATTCAGTTTTGCTCATGATTGTATGAATGATTTGTTTTGTCACTATAAGACAAAAATGAAGTCCTAGAACTATAAATCTAATGCAAGGAGATTAATCACCATATCTCGTCTTGCATCTCTCGGTTTTTTCCCACCCGAACCTTTGAGCTCAAGATGACACAATGTAATGGTACTTTTCATGATTTTTCAGGCATTAAATTTGCAGTTTCTTACAATACAACATCGAGCAATTTACTCTGGATCAAGATACCATGCACAGATGTGTTGTGTGTGTGTGTGGTGTGTGTGTGTGTGTGTGTGTGTGTGTGTGTGTGTGTGTGTGTGTGTGTGTGTGTGTGTGTGTGTGTGTGTGTGGTGTGTGAGTGTGTGTGTGTGTGTGAGGGTAGAGGCAGGTCAGTCGTTGGAGGGCAGGCATGTGCGCGGGACGTGTAGGTGTTTGTGCAGGGTGTGTGCGCATCACTACTCTAGGAGACAAGGCTCTACCACAGTACCACAGTCACCACCAACAGGCTGCCCCACCGCCACGTAGCGCACCGCTAAGGCCGCCACCCGAGCATGAGGGGGGCCGCCCCGCCCCTGGCATCGAGAGTACTGATGTCAGGGGACACTTTGCTGGTTACTCCATCTCTCTTGATCTGGCACTACACACACACACACACACACACTCTTCTTGATAGCAAAACTTACGCAGACTTTTTAAGAGTGTGGCAGTTTCTATACGAGCGTAGGGAAAGACACTGAACTGAATCAGGGACGTATGAACTATGGAGTGTGCTTTTAAAACCTGCAACTAAATCTTTTCAGTAAGCGTGTCCAAGGTACTGGAGAATGTCGATAGAGAGGATATGTTTTTATGGGACACAAGACTCAAAAGGTCATTTGAAAAAATTGAAAAGGACCACATATATAAGGGAGATATGAAGAAATATAGCTTCCCCTACAGATCTATTGAACGGTGGAATAGCCTGAATAAAGGGGAAGTAATGCAAAAAATATTCACGACTCCAAAACCAAGCTGGATAATAAAACCAAGCTGGATAATAAAACCAAGCTGGATAATAAAACCAAGCTGGATAATAAAACCAAGCTGGATAATAAAACCAAGCTGGATAATAAACCAGCTGGTATAAACCAGCTGGATAATAACCCGCTGTAATAACAAGCGGATATAAAACCACACTGAAATAACCAAGTGGAAAAGTTACCGGTGATCTTTTACCGTAATCCAACTCAGAGAATAACCCAGACCAGAGAGGGTAACCAGCCAGTGTGGGGCTGGCCGCGCCGCAGCCCTCCATTACTGACACAATCACAACATTGACACAACAACAGGGTATGGAAGTTGTAGAGTGGCTAGCAGAAAAATTGTTACTGAAAAAAAAGATTAAAAACTGTGTTGGGGAGTATCAGTTATCCAGTAAGTTAATGATTAATATTCAGCATGAAAGGTGTTGAAAAGCTAGCTATTGGAAAAGCATCATTGACTTGTATTGAAAATAAGTCATATGAGTATTCTAGATAGACAGAAAGAGTGAAATGGCAATTTTTACTCATAACTGTACACTTCAAAGTTATTAATGGCTTTCAAGTATGTACAAAGTCATTTAAAAGCATGGTGATGTTTTTATTATTATTACGTATTATTATATTCGTTTTATATGAATGCAATAGAACATCTTTACTGTGGTTGAGGGAGGGGTGAGTGTGTCCGTGCCTGTACAACCTCCACCCCGAGTGCTCTCCGGACAAACCTTTCTGGTCCTGTAGTACTCGTGGCCCAAGCTCTCGGCCGCCGCCTGCGCCTGATTGCTCACTAGTTTCTGGTGTGAGGAAGCCTTCATCAGGCACTGCTAGGAGGGGTCTGAGCCTGCTAGTGACACCACCAACACCACAACACCAACACCACTACCACCACCACTACTACCATCACCAAACACCCCACCACCACCACTACCAAAACCACCACTACCAACCACCTCTACCACCACTACTACCACCATCTACCCACCATCACCACCACCACTACAACACCACAATGTAAGACTACAATGACCACCCCATCATCACCACCACAATGCACCACTGCCAAGATTACCACACCACTACCACCACAACTGCATCCCCACCAACACACCACTGTCACCATCACAACTCACTACTACCAACTCATCCTCCCCTACCACCACCACCACTACCACACCACCACCACCACCATACAATACTACCCAAGCCAAGCCTATAACAACCAGGACACTCAAGAACTCCATCTATTGCTTCCATGAGACAAATTTGCATATCTTGTAAGTTTTCTTGTGTGGGGTAAAGACCTTAAGACCTTGTAACTATTATAAGAAAACATTTCAATTTACATAAACACTTTGCAAAATATTGTTTCCATCTAAATATAACATCCTTTTTCACACTAAGTAGTTAGTTATTGATCCATCGTCTATGTATATATGATGCTGAAAAATAATAAACTTGCTGCCATTTCTTATTAAAAACTAATAATAACACTGAAAAGGCCTTGACCATCCTCCCTTCTGACTCCATGGTCCTAATTTTCTGTATTTCTTCCTTAATTTCAGCTGTAATTAACCTTCCCACAGCTGTAACTTACTCTTAATGTTATGATATTTATGTTGCTTCATATCGCAAACCACTTATCCACCAAATTCCTTTCTCAGTGAAGCCAATTAGCAGGCTGCACATTAGTACTTTCCATAACAAATAACACATGAAAAGATAGAAAATAAATAGACACCCAAATTAATCAGCAGCAGACTTACAAAGGTAGAAAGACTGAAAAGAGTCCCGGTATTACTTGTACTTGTACCACCACCACTTGTACTTGTACCACACTACGAGACGCACCAGCCAGTGATTCCAAGACATCCCTACTCACTCATGTATTTTTCAAGTTTTCCATCTAGTTTCCCCAACCCTTTAGCCTGACACAGCACACGTGTTAGTCACAACCTCAGCTCCAGTGTTGTGGAAATACAACATTGTAAATATAACACCTTTAGAATAATTCCCTGAGAGGAAGAAAACAGCTGTGTCACATCCTTCGACCATTAGGCATAAACATGATATCACATCACGACACAAGTAACACTATTCTGTAGCTATTCAATACTGATCATTCTAAAATGCATCATTACTGCATTGATGAAACTCTCCATTAGTGACATAAAATCTCTATCATTGAAGATTATAATATCAAACTTGATTTCTATACACATAATATGTCAACTGAGGTGAAACAATCAAGTCAATGTAAATGATATTCTTTTTGTTTCTGAGTGTAGTGGATGCAGGTTAATGGAGGAATACTTACATTGACCTCGGAGTAGACGATATCAATAAAGCTGCCGAGCACAATGACGAAATCAAAGACATTCCACGCGTCTCCAAAGTAATACTGCAAACAGGTACAGAGTGAAGAGAAAAAACACATTAGGCATCCAACGTATCTACAGCCACGCGCTACAGCAGTCCACTGTCACCTACACCGGCAGCTACTTTGCTAGCCAGGCGGTGAAGAGAAGTGGAAGTCACCGAGAGTACCAGAGTCACAGTGGGAGTTTGGGGTTTATCAGGGGTCTATGTAACGTGTATTTAGGCAGCTCGGAAGGTTGAGAGGAGCTGCAGGAGTTTGGTGGGAGTGTTGATGTCTGGGGGAGATGGTGTCAAGTGGGTGTGGAAACAAGAGGAGCCTGAGGAGAGAGAGCTTGCCTCTTTATTGTGGAGCTGAACATGTGTGAGACTGACTTGTTATTTGTCAAGAGTCTCCGTTTTGTGAGGACTCGCAAATTTTACATTACTGCGGATTGGTGAATTTCCATTTATATTACCCATGAAAATGTTCTGGAATACAGCAATATTTTGAATTATGACCCCAAAAATTGATTCCCTGGACTCCAACAAGGAGGATGAGGTTAGCTACAAAGCAAAAGAGATCTTTTCGCTTCTAAAAGAAAGAAAATTTTGATGCAGTACAGTATAGCATTGACAGCTTCACAGGGAGGCCAGGGGTCTAACAGCCACACACGCACACACACACACACACATCTCCCCCATAGTGAGTGCTACTGGGACCAATGCCTCGTAGAAACTTGCCTTCTAGCATATAAAGCATCTCAATAGGCAGTGGTCCCAGCCAGCACTTGTTTACCTGATTTAGTGTACAACCAGCAACAACCAGTGTTATGTGAGGTGAGTCCTACGGCGGCAACTAGCTAGCCTACGGATGCTCCTCACACACTCTCACATACAGCGCTTACAAACCTCCAACCTAGAGTAGGCAATGTCGAGAATACTGCCGAGCACCACTGAGAAGTCAAAGATATTCCACGGATCTAGAAAGTAAAACTGAAAATGGTGCAGAGAATGAAAATAAACAAGGGAGATTTTATGATAAGGTGGACTACAAACAATATAGAAAACAAAAGACTGATAACCACTTGAGGCCCAGAACGTAATTTCCATTGTAATTTGGCTATCATTAAATTATTTTTAGTGACTATAAGCAATATTTTATAGATATCACCTGTTTAGTATCCTTGTCCACTAATTAATTTGGTATATTCAGTCACTTTTTTAATTTTATGGCTCGACAACATACAATTTTATATAGCCAAGGAAAGATCTGGGCGTGAAGGGTTAAAATGAGAAAAAAAAGTGAACCCGTGTAGTGTTGGATGCATTACTAAATCTATGAAAAAAAGTCCATGAGTGGGTTTGTTCCCTTTTTGCATCATGACACATAGCATCAATAAATACATCAAACATTTACATATAAAGTGTTTGATGTAGATATCTTTATAACTGCTTAATAAATTAACCCTTTCAGTTTGCAAAACCAAAATTTTGCTCCGTCCTCTGGGAAGGGCATGGCATTAGTGTGTGTGTGAATGCCGCCTCGGGGAAGGGCATAAGGCAGGGGTGGGGAACCATTTGACTACCAAGGGCCATTTGGACATTCACGACATCATTCGCAGGCCATACAAAACTATCAACTTAAAAATCAGCCAGCATTTTATGGCCGACGAGAACCAGACGTGAATTATACGTGTCTGTCCCGTCATCTGTGTGTCCTATCCGTCCCGTAATGGACGTGCTTGTCCATTAAAATTTACGTTATAAGTATTATGCATGCACTTAATAACAATTTATGTTGGTATGAAAAAAAAAGCTCCTAGATTTATTGGATTTAGAGTCTGGTCTGTGGTTGCCTTGGCAGGCCTCACCAAATGGTTTTGCGGGCCTTATACAACCCGCGGGCCGGACCGGAAGTTCCCCACCCCTGGCGTAAGGGCATTAGTGTGTGTGTGATGGCGCCTCAGGACAGCAGAAGGCGTGGCACCACTGCACCAACACTGTGCCAACACCAGCAGTGCCATCACAGTGCCAACACCAGCAGTGCCATCACAGTGCCTGGCCATCTGTCACTCCCAGGTGGTGGTCTGGCGGGGCCCCAAGCTGCCCTCGCAGGGTTACATGACCCTAAAGCTTGCATCGGATTGGCTGCATTTAAGAAGTTAATTTGCCTTCCATGTCACTGAGCGGCAATTTCAGTCATATTTTCTCCCTTAATTACAAAGTTCCATTTGCATCAGAAAGGCAAAACACAGGCTGTGTTACAAAATGCAGCTCCATAACAATGTTTTTATGCTTTATAATTAATTCAATGACATTTCCCTTCACCTTGTATTACTAAATAGAAGGGCTTTGAGATGGCATAAATATCTAAAATAAACCAAGAAATATACTGTTTACCTAAGAAAATTTTGATACAGGAATATAATTTTTCACTAGAATTTGGTATTTTCATGTGTAGCTTTTTGATTTTGGTATCTTGTCATGTTGTTTTCCTCATAAATCATATGAGGAGGCCACTGTAGCCTCGGTGCCAACTCAGATGACCATTAACACAGATAGATGGAAGAAATGAAATAATAAAATGCAGCCTTTTCAACACTCCTACCTTTGTTACCTTCAGCCTCCGTGTCTATCCCACACACCCACACCCACACACACACCCACACACCCACACCCACACACCCACACCCACACCTCCCTTCCCTTACATCCACAACTTAACAGACACAATTACACTCCTCCTTTCCATACACACACACACATATGTACACACTATTATATTCATAGACTACAAACTACACTACATAACCATCAAATGCCTCCATGTATGTGTCACTGTTGCCTTGCTGTGTTGTCTACATGTACCTGTGTGCCTGTGTCTCTGTACCTGTGTGCCTGTGTCTCTGTACCTGTGTCTCTGTACCTGTGTGCCTGTGTCTCTGTACCTGTGTCTCTGTACCTGTGTCTCTGTACCTGTGTCTCTGTACCTGTGTGCCTGTGTCTCTGTACCTGTGTCTCTGTACCTGTGTGCCTGTGTCTCTGTACCTGTGTATCTGTACCTGTGTCTCTGTACCTGTGTCTCTGTACCTGTGTGCCTGTGTCTCTGTACCTGTGTCTCTGTACCTGTGTCTCTGTACCTGTGTGCCTGTGTCTCTGTACCTGTGTCTCTGTACCTGTGTCTCTGTACCTGTGTGCCTGTGTCTCTGTACCTGTGTCTCTGTACCTGTGTCTCTGTACCTGTGTGCCTGTGTCTCTGTACCTGTGTCTCCGTACCTGTGTGCCTGTGTCTCTGTACCTGTGTGCCTGTGTCTCTGTACCTGTGTGCCTGTGTCTCTGTACCTGTGTACCTGTGTCTCCGTACCTGTGTGCCTGTGTCTCTGTACCTGTGTGCCTGTGTCTCTGTACCTGTGTGCCTGTGTCTCTGTACCTGTGTACCTGTGTCTCCGTACCTGTGTGCCTGTGTCTCTGTACCTGTGTGCCTGTGTCTCTGTACCTGTGTGCCTGTGTCTCTGTACCTGTGTGCCTGTGTCTCTGTACCTGTGTGCCTGTGTCTCTGTACCTGTGTACCTGTGTCTCTGTACCTGTGTGCCTGTGTCTCTGTACTTGTGTGCCTGTGTCTCTGTACAGCCACTACAAAATATACGTGAAGCAGTATTTACAAATTTCCTCCACATTTTTACTACTGAAATATCTTTATGTGCATTAAAAAAAACCCAAAGTATTACTACGTCCAACAATAATAGAAAGACCTCTCAGTGAACTACAAATGAATCTGTGACATGCTTTGATCAATTAAGAGATTCACTAACACCAATGACAGCCAAATAGTAAAATTCAATCAAAGTTAACATACATAAAAGACTAAACAATGGTGGTAAAATATATAACTTGACCCGATAGGATTAACTAGACACTCATATTATAACTTGATATGATATTATAAGAGTTGTTTTTATATACTGTACTACATGACCTATTCTACCAACTAATTCGATGACATGATCCTCCTGTAAGATATTTAAAACAGCTCTGCAAAATCCCTGACTCAATAATTATCCTTCTATAAGGTATTTAACACACCTCTGCAAAATCCCTGACTGTACACAAACAGACAAACACGAAACCTCTCACCTTGAATCTGAAGGCCATGATTTTGAGGACGAACTCGAGTGCAAAGACTGCCGTAAAGATGAGGTTGAGCATGTCCAGGGCGTGCGTGTAAATCTCCGGCTCGCCTCGGAACTTCATAGCCAGCGAGACGGTGTTGAGCATAATGAGGACAAAGATGGCGTACTCAAAGGGTTGCGACGTGACGAACCACCAGATCTTGTACTGAAACCGGTTCTTGGGGATGTAGCGACGCACTGGCTTGGCCTTCAGCGCAAACTCTATGCAATTACGCTGAGGGGAAGAACATAAGAAAATAAGGAAGCTATAGGAGGCTGCGAGACCTACACGTGGTTGTTCCTGTGAATGAGTGTTTGAGATTGCTGGCGTGTTTGGTGAGGGAGTGAAAGGACTGAGATAGGCTGTGTTACTCCCTATGTTAAGACAAGGCTGTGTTTTCTTCCTATGTTAAGAAAGCTGTGTTTAGTCCCTGTGTTAAGACAAGCTGTGTTTACTCCCTGTGTTAAGACAAGCTGTGTTTACTCCCTATGTTAAGACAAAGCTGTGTTTACTCCCTATGTTAAGATAGGCTGTGTTTACTCCCTATGTAAAGCCCAGGTGGTAAGTAGGATTCCCTCACCTGGTTCTTGTCAAGGCAGCAGTTCTTGTACTCCTGTTCACCTTCATTCTGGAAAGTGACGATAACAAAACCTACGAAGATGTTCACCATGAAGAAGGCGATGATGATGATGTAGATGATGTAGTAGACCGCCACCAGGGGCCGGTAGTTGTGCACGGGCCCCATGTCCTCCGTGTTAGAGTCTATTGATACGTACAGCAATCTGCGACGAGAAAAAAAAAGACATAAAAAATGGAATACAGGGAAAATACTTTAAAAAAAATGGAATTCCGGTATTAAAAAAAATGGTTTACGGGGAACAAAACAAAACAAAACAAAACAAAACAAAACAAAAAAAGGAATACAGGTAAAACACATAAAAAAAAAGGAAATTCTAACATAATACATACATACATACTGACATAAAAACAATGGAATACAAGAGAAAAAAAAAAAGAGAGCATAATTTTTCTCTTTTCTTTGTCACATCAAAACTTTTTAATCTACATTTTTCCAGTTTGAATCTGTGAGGTAAAATGATTTGTGTTCCAGCCTTACCCCGGCCAGCCCTCAAAGGTGGACACCGTGAAGAGGGTGAGCATGGCCTTGGCTACGTTGTCAAAGTGGAAGGAACTCTTCTCCCACGTCCTCTTCTCCACCATGGGCTTGGTGATGTCTCCGTCGTGGTACATGATGAACTGACCTCTGCGGGGGGGGGGGAGCATAGGGTTAACACACAGCCAAAACATTAACTATGATCTAGAATATGATGAATATGAATATGAATTATCCTTAGCCTTACTAGTGGGAGTCCGACCTCTCCCATGCAGTGCGTGCCGTGGCTGCCCAGCGTGACTGATATTTTATCATAAGTTTTGTCTAATTTGTGGTTTTTAATTAATTAAGGAATATCTGGAAGTATCATGTCATTGTGAATTGGCTGAAATAGGGACTTCTAATCATTGTAACTGAAAACTGACTCCAGATTCGTGTTCAGCATGCCCAAAAACTGCTAGGAATAAATTTTCGAGCAAATCTATTTTTCAAAATATATTGCAAAATTTGCAATATATTTTGAAAAATAGATTTGCTTGAAAATTTATTCCTAGCAGTTTTCGGGCATGCTGAACACGAATCTGGAGTCAGTTTTCAGTTACAATGATTAGAAGTCCCTATTTCAGCCAATTCACAATGACATGATACTTCCAGATATTCCTTAATTAATTAAAAACCACAAATTAGACAAAACTTATGATAAAATATCAGATCACGCTGGGCAGCCGCGGCATGCACCACATGGGAGAGGTCGGACTCCCACTAGTAAGGCTAAGGATAATTCAAACTTTCTTGAATTATGGAAAGTTATTGAAAAATTTGAACTGGCCTGAAACAGGTTGAATTATCCGAAGTTTGAATTATACGGATTTGATTTAGAGAGTGTTTACTGTATGCATGAGTACAGGCTTGAGTATAATGGTAAAGTTAGATCACACAAATATCAAAACACCCTGATGAGTGAAGACTTTCCACACAAAAATAATAAATACAAAATGTTAGGTCATTGTGATGATAACACACATGTGAGTCAGGACAGTGCCAGACAGCCGCTGGCATTACATTAATAAAATAATAAAGAAAGCAAATAGTGACATGTTGGCATTATCACAAACCAAAACAATATGCAGAGCCTCTCTAGTGCACTTTGAGCATTATTGAGCATTGAGATATTTCATAAAAGTTATAAAATGAAAATATAATGTCTACATATAAGAAATTAGTTGAAATACCACTGCCGAAATTATTTGAAAAGTTGAAATTAAGTCAAGTAAAAGTAAATAAGTAAATCAATAAAGTAATTAGTCCATGGTATTAATTTCTTAGAATTGGAATATTGGAGTTAAGTCAAAAATTATTCAAAGCATCATCAGCGTCATCATCAGCACAGCGCGGGGCAACCCATACTCGCAGCCCCGCCATCACTTACTGACACCCGGCCGCGTCTGACTTGGAACTATCATTGCAATGGAAGAACTTGCCCTAAAAGTACAAGTAAAGAAAAAAAGGTTAATGATATAGAATGGCAAAGCATCCTGAAAATATAGTATAAATAGCAAGGACTTACCTGCAGGCCGACTCCACTGTTTTGGAGCGATCATTACAGCGGAAGAATTTTCCCTGGAGTGTTTGAAGTGCAAGTAAGAACATGTTATTAGTTAAATATGTAACTAGCTTTGATGGAAACCCTTTTAATGATTGTAGCATTAAAGTGAGTTAGTATCTGACACTGAAAACTTTGTACTACAGGTTGAAGTTCCCAAACTCGGCATCCCAAGACTCGGCAACACCCAAAACTCGGCTATGGTTCCGGATTTTCCAAAACACGACAGAACACCCAAAACCCGGCGCGTAGATGCCGGGTCGGCCGCTGGGTGCCACCACACTAGGCCGCTTGGTTTCTCCCGCCGATTTGTTTGTTGTTATTGTTCAGTGGTGTTGTGACTGTAGAGTTGTGTACACTGTTATTTTGTGTACTTCTACAGATCTGTTATTGGTATGATGGCTCCCAAACTTTTTCATGTGATTTTCATGCTTTTTTTCCCCTTAATATATCCACGTTCTAAAAGTCGGAAAATTCCATTACTCGGCTCGGCGCTGGTCCCGAGGTTGCCGAGTTTGGGAACTTCAACCTGTATCATGAAAATCAAAAGTCTAGCTCAGGCTGCTCAATATATCCAGGGACAAAATGGTAAAGCTTTATATAAATTTTTATTCTTATTTACTTTATTCTTTATATTAAACATCAAAGTTATGTTGCAATTATCCCGACTAATCACTCAGGCTATCATTATCATCCTCTGTATGTCATCATCACTCATCATACTCATTATTCCTTTCATAAGACACATAAAGAAATGAATGGCAAGAATATGGTTCTGAATCACCTTAAGACTGACATGAGACACAGAGGTTTATGAAGTTTATATACATGAAATCACGTCACATTCCTGGGAAAACAAGAGGATCTGACAGACATAAAAATAGGCAGTCAGAGCGAAGAGAGGACCACACAAAAAATAATGGACCAACATGAGATAGAAAAGACATAGAATAGATAATTAGATAGACAAGGCAGAGAATAGATAATTAGATAGACAAGGCAGAGAAAAACAGACAAACACATGGAAAGAAACAGACATACAAATTTAGAATAACATTTTCCTCCTGGACACTGCTAAGTTTCATAATTAAAATAAAGATAAAAAAAAAAAAACGTTTAGAAAAGGATTAAAATTATGTTTGAGCACACAATGGACCAGGGATGTCAGGGTCACAAGACAGGTCAGGGAGGGAGGTCAGTCATGTCACATCGTTGAGGTGAGCATCATGTAGCAATGAGAGGGAAGGAAAGCAATGCATAGATCAAAACATGACAGCCTGATGTGTGTGCCGAGGTAGCGAACAAAGATGTGGATTACCTTTACACTATTTCAAATCATTTTATGTAAAGAGAACATTGAAATAAAGTTGATTAATGTGGATAAAGTACACAGTGCGAATATCACATTATGTATTATGTATGTATTATGCATTATATATGTCTTTATTATGTATTAACTGTACAAGGCACGCAGTAAACGTCTCCATGGTACAGTCTCGGCATCACAACGACCGCCATAAGAACATAATAAAATAAGGAAGCTACAAGAGGCCGCGAGACCTACACGTGGTAGTTCCTGTTACTTAACACTACCTACATCCCTTTTCATCCCAACTATACCTTTCATCCCCATCCATGAATTTATCTAGCCTCCTTTTAAAGCTCCCTATTGACTCCACATCAATAAACAAGGCATCTTGCTCCAGTAAATGGCTTCCCTTGCCCCCCCTCTGTTTCAAGCCTCGGTCCAGCTGTGTAGCCTGTCAGGAAGAGCATCCGAGGCATAAAACTCATGCCGCAAATTTAAAGGATGAACGTTGACAATAGAACAGGAAGCGTATCATCGACCGTCTACCCTCACAAGACATAATGGCAAAATCTGACGTTACAAAAGAAAGATGACGATAGCTCTGTAGCAATACCCTCCCTGTGCTCATGAACAGGTGGGACAACAAGCAGAACAACATACAAGCAGAACAACAAGCAGGACACAAGCAGCAGGACAACATACAAGCAGGACACAAGCAGAAGGGTGAAGGAAAGATAAGAATAACACAAGATTCAGGGTTTCTTTTTTAGGCATCTTTTATCAATAAACCTGGAGCTTTTGATTTATGAGCAGTGTGCTTTGGAAAACATCAGAACCTTGAAAAGAAACCCTGATGAGTGTGACCAGGCAGGCAGGCAGGCAGGCAGGCAGGCGAGTGAGTGAGTGAGTAAGTAAGGCAGGCAGGCAGGGTAGTGAGGCAGGCAGGCAGGCAGGGAGGGTAGTGAGTGATGCATAAAGCACAGCAGCATGCCCGGCCACAGCAGCATTACCTGGAACAGCTGCACGCCAATCACAGCAAACATGAACTGCAGGACGTACATGACCAACATTATATTGCCAATAGTCTTAATGGCAACGATCACACATCTCACTACCGACTGCCGGGGAAGGGAGCAAGAGAGGGAGAACAACATAGAGCGAGGAAGAAAGTTAGAAGAGTTAATCTTACTCAAGAAACCTTGACAAAACAAAGAATAATGAAATGTTGAAAATATTATTGTTGAAAAAGGCAATTTTTCAGGCTACATTTTTTCT
Organism: Chionoecetes opilio; assembly: GCA_016584305.1. NCBI lineage: Eukaryota > Metazoa > Arthropoda > Malacostraca > Decapoda > Majidae > Chionoecetes > Chionoecetes opilio. The sequence continues at coordinate 63,338 of JACEEZ010010327.1, read as the reverse complement.
TCTTCCAGTTTTCATTTTCGATCAATATTCTTCTTTAAAAAATAATAAAAAATTAAAATTTCACAATCTTGAGAGCAGCACTGCTCTTTGTCTACACAATGGTGTCATTCCTGAGAGGATGTAGCAATGGGGTGGCAATGGTGAGACAGAGCAGCAGGCAGACACACACACACACACACAGACAACAGCAGCAGCAGCAGTAGTGGCAGCAGCAGCAGCAACACAGAGGGAGGCAAGATAGAATAACGGACAGCAGCAACGACAACAGTTAGTGGTAGCAATGCTTTCTGCCATGACAACAGTTAGTGGTAGCAATGCTTTCTGCCAAGGCACACTACACACCCCACACACAACAACACTAACTCTATGACATCCACTAGTCTGATGTCTCCTACCTAGGCCTCCCAAGTCATGATATAAATGCATGTCTGAAAATGGCACACACACAAAGGGACAATTGAGGCTTATTCTGACTTCACAATCAGTCATCATCATCATCATCTTTCTGTTTAACGTCAGATTTTTCCGTATTGTATTATGAGGTTAGACAGTCCATGATACGCTTCCATTCACCAAAGTAAACATGTACTTGAGATCTGCCAGGGCTGCGTTCAGAAAGGTTCCCCCACACAATACGCTTGATCTCCATGGCAACCTCCTACTGAACAATCCACATCTTTGTCCTAACACACAGAACACCTTGAGTAGCGGATATGCTTTCCTTCCCTCTCCTGGCAACATGGGGTCAGAGTCAGGTCGTGTGGCAGCAGTCACGGCAACACAGGTCAACAGGGGCCGTGGGGAGGTGTGAGCTGGGGGGCGTCGCAGCTCATGACTCAGGGCGGAGAGGAATGCCAGGCCGAAACTTTGCATTTTTATTTTTATTTTTTATTTTTATAACGTTGGGAGCCTATAGCGTCTGTAGGCGGCTTATGGAGAGTCGTGATGTTGGTCGATCTCGCCCGTTATTGGCGCAGGCTGGATTTTTTTTAGTGACACCTGTGGTCTTAGGTGAAGGTCCCATTGCATACTTAACCCCTTGAGGCCCAGAACGTAATTTCCATTGCTATTTAGGCACTATTAGACCATTTTTAGAGAATATAAGCAATATTTTATAGATATGACCTGTTTAGTATCCTTGTCCACTAGTTAATTTGGTATATTCAGCTACTTTTTTTAATTTTATGGCTCCACAAGACATTTTTTTATAGCAAAGGAAATATCTGGGTGTGAAGGGGTCAATATATCTCAATACTCAAATTGATACAAAATTTACTAAAGTCTGGCGTATGTACAGAGCATGACTAGGAACATATCAATGCATCTCGTCACCATTAATATACTGCATGAAACTTTTTAACATCAGGTTGTTCGTGTTACCGGAAAAATTTGATGGTTATGTGAAAAAAATGTCTTTCCAGAACAACACTCTTTTTGTTTTAAGTGAAGTTTTTTCTTTTCTTTTCTTAGCACTTCTTTGAGACTGAACTTATAGGTGAATGAATGATGTATTTCTGATTAAATTACATGTTTTCCTTCATTTTACATACTTTTCACTTTTATCACCCATGTAAAAAATATTAGAGAGCTTAAAACACTCGAGTATTCTGTCTTTCATAGCCGAGTGATAAGAATTTAGAGGTGAGACAGCCTTGTTTTGAGTGTGAAATAGGCTTGTTTTTTTAGTGTGCGACAGCCTTGTTTTGAGTGTGAAATAGGCTTGTTTTTTGAGTGTGCGACAGCCTTGTTTTGAGTGTGAAATAGGCTTGTTTTTTGAGTGTGCGACAGCCTTGTTTTGAGTGTGAAATAGGCTTGCTTTTTGAGTGTGCGACAGCCTTGTTTTGAGTGTGAAATAGGCTTGCTTTTTGCGTGTGCGACAGCCTTGTTTTGAGTCTCTATTTACTCCCTGCCTTGAAGAGATAAGAATTAAGAGATGAGACAGCCTTGTTTTGAGCCTCTCTCCTCCCTGCCCTGAGTGACGACCTGCCGCCTCCCTCCTCCGTGCATCCGTGTCTCGTCTTTACCTTGAACAACTGAACGCCAATCACAGCGAACATGAACTCCAGCAGACAGGTCACCAGCATGATGTTGCCGATGGTCTTAATGGCCACTATCACGCACTGAACTACATGCTAAGGTGACCAAGGTGACCCCAGCGACCCGACACCACATAGGCGCGGGAGAAGGAGGAAGGGTGATATATTAACAAGGAAAAAATGGTTCTTTCGGTTCCTAAAAAGACATTGGAGATATATTAACAAGGAAAAAAATGGTTCTGTGGGTTCCTAAAAAGGTAATGGATATATTAACAAGGGAAAAAATGGTTCTTTCGGTTCCTAAAAAGACATTGGAGATATTTTAACAAGGGAAAAAATGGTTCTTTCGGTTCCTAAAAAGACATTGGAGATATTTTAACAAGGGAAAAAATGGTTCTGTGGGTTCCTAAAAAGACATTAAATATACATACATACTTAACTGCCATTTACATACCTCTGATTAACCTGGGAAAATTCACTGAACACAATAATAGGGTCAATATAATTAAGTGTTTCTTGTAGGGGAGAAAACAGTCACCAGATGGGAGAACTTGGTTGCCTCATGAGAAATAGTGTAGCAATTCACGGGGGAGCTAAATACGAATTCATTAAATCTGAACAAACCTAATGTGAGTATACTTGACTGTATATAGTATCTCTCTTATGTGTCCACTCCTTAACTATAGTGTCTTCCCCTCTCTACCTGGCACTGTTAGTATCTCTCTTATGTGTCCACTCCTTAACTATAGTGCCTTCCCCTCTCTACCTGGCACTGTTAGTATCTCTCTCATCTGTCCACTCCTTAACTATAGTGCCTTCCCCTCTCTACCTGGCACTATCAATCCCATCTCACCTTCACTCCATAACTATAGTGCTTTCCCATCTCTACCTGGCACTGTTAGTATCTCTCTTATCTGTCCACTCCTTAACTATAGTGTCTTTCCTTCCCTACCTGCCAGTCAATCCCCTCTCACCTTAAGTCCCTTGGCCCTGTTGATGGCTCTCAGCGGCCTCAACACACGCAGCACACGCAAGATCTTCACCACAGAGATGGCGCCGTCCCTGGGGAGACACTCGGGCGTTAACCATCTTCCAGCGGACACATTACGAGGAAAACGGGGGGCGAGGGGTCAAGGGGTGAGTGTTTTGGGGGCGCAGGGAGGTCATGAGGTCATTGTTTTGGGGGCGCAGGGAGGGCGAGAGGTCATGAGGTCAGTTTTCGGGGGAGCAGGGAGAGCGAGAGGTTATGGGGTGTGTTTTGGGGGCGCAGGGGGGCGAGAGGTCATGAGGTCATTGTTTTGGGGGCGCAGGGAGGGCGAGAGGTCATGGGGTGTGTTTTAGGGGAGCAGGGGGTACGAGGGTTCATGGGGGGGTGTTTTGGGGAGCAGGGAGGTCAAGGGGTCATGGGTGTGTGTTTTGGGGAGTAGGGAGGTCAAGGGGTCATAGGGTCATGTTGTGGGAGGCCTGAGAAGGAGTTTAGTGTTTGGTTCTAGCCCTGCATGATACTACCTGCAACCACACTACCTTCACAGGACTCCTAGGGCTGTGTAGTGCCTTCTGAGTGACCTTGAAGAGCCTCATGGTGACATCCCTGTGCTGGGTTGGATGACTATAATATCTGGTATTGATGGTGTAGAGGAAATGTTGGTAAATTTCCAGATGAACACCGAACTTCCTGTGGTGGATGGAACTATTTTTTTCTGGTGAGTTTTGAATTAATCTGCTGACCGCTTCTGTCCCAAATCTTTTTTTTGTTGTTTTTGTTTTTTGCAAGATGACAAAAAAAAAAAAAAAAATCAAATTGAACCTAACCGAACCTTTACCCCTTTACCTAACTCAAAAACAAAAACAAAAAACTAACCTTTAGTTACCTAACTTTAAGAAAAAAAAAAAAAAAAATTGCGACAGAAACGGTTAACAGGTCAATTCAACACACACTAAAACTCACCCTAAAAAAATTGTTTCGTCCACCAAAGTGATTTCGGTGTTTATCTGGATATTTACCGAAAATTTTACACCTACCAGAAACTGTAAACTAAGTAACAATGATGAACTAACAATGTAGGTTTTGATATTTGTGCTTGACTGCCCTGAGCCTGCCTGATACACTGAGTTTTAGTATTGCCTTCATCTTCTGCTCCTTCAAACTTGCAAAGAAATTGAGTCTAAATGAAGTGGTGATGGAAAACAAATGATGTCACTGGCACAACAATGATCTATCTGGAACACTAACAGAGGAGGTCCGTCACTGATAGAAGTATCAGACAAATTCACAATGATCACTCTAAATCTAAATTTATTTCTCTTTCATAAGAAATAATCAACCTTATGTTGATGCAATTTTTATATGTACGAGTAGGTTCATGCAATTTACTTGTTTAAAAATTTTGGCTGGCCATTTTAAATACAGATTTTGTTTGAATGCAATTTAGTGATAGTTGTTTAGTTTTTAAGGTAAGCACATCCTCTACTATTTTGGCGACACTAACAAGGCACTTCAGCTTTCCCAGGCTCTAACAGCTGCCTAGTGCCAGTCATAAACTGTGCACACAGTAATACCTCTGATGACTTCCTGTGGCTTAGGACATTGGAACCCTATTAGAGCAGGAAGGAACAGGATTTCTATAGTGACGCCTGTGATTAGAGGCTCGTGCCGCCCCCCGTGTCCTCCGATGCACTCGCCATTGAAGGTAGAGTTAATGGGCAGCATGTGGGTGTTCTTAGGCCACTCGACGGTGCAGAAAGATTTTAAGTGGATTTATGGGTCTCACTCGGGATCGAACTCGGGTCTTCGAGAACGCCACTCGGTGACGCTAACCACTCTGCTACCGCCTCCCCACATGCTAGCTTTCCTTAGTCATCAGTGGGAGGCGTGGCACAGGACAGCTCACGACTAGCCCGTCACTCAGTGCATGGATGGGAACACTTCTTACATCACCCGCCCTCAAGGGATCAAGGGACTCCATCATAACAAAAGAAAAAAAAGAGATTGAGAGTTTCCCCCACCTCTCAAAAAAAAGTAAAAAAATAAAAAAAATTCCATAGGGTAGAAAAATAATGCATCCTCTAACATCTGTGAAAATACAAAGTAGGCTTTTACAAAATACTATGTCATAATCTTAGTGAGATCTACCAGCATCATTAGTTCACAAGCTCAGTTACAGCATCACCCTAACACTTTGTCATCAAGGAAAACCAGCCTAATCATACTTATTTACCGTTTAGAGAGACATGGCAACTAAGATATAAGGGGATACAGCTGGCACGCGTTAAGTCCTCACTACCCCAACACCTGGCGCCTGAAGGAGACTGGAGAGGACGAGGCAGAAAGAAGCTGAAACACCCATGTCAGAAAAGCATTTAACCCCTTGAGGCCCAGAACATAATTTCCATTGTAATTTGACTACCATAAGACGATTTTTAGTGACTATAAGCAATATCTTAATACATATGACCTGTTTAGTATCCTTGTCGACTAGCTAATTTGGTATATTCAGTTACTTTTCGTAGTTTAATGGCTCGACAACAGTCAATTTTTTATAGCCAAGGAAAGATCTGGGCGTGAAGGGGTAATTATACATCCTAAGGGTCGAGGACTTTAAAGAGGCTTATATAATGGAGGTATGAGAGCTTACGTCATGTTGTTATGTAGGAACACTAAGAGAGGTTGGGTTAAGGTGTTTACATCTGAATGTTGGGAGTGTTTATGGTTCTGCTTAAGTGTTATGGCTGCAAGGAACAATATACCTACTGAATCGAAGCCAACTGTTCGACTTACAGATTATATAAACCAGACCCAAAGTTTTATTTCTCTTTATAAACCTACGGAGCGCCGCCATACTCTGTCTACACACGCACGAACTACCGCTGAAGCCATGGCGAATACTGTACTAGGTCAGAGGCCACAAGGCGTCCCCCCCGAAGTGAGGACCGTGGCTCCCCTACTGCCCGCACGCAACGCCGCAAGGCCATGCAAAAGCTTTTACCTGAAGACCGGGTCATATTTCTGCGCCGCACTGACTTGTGTGGACAACCATTTGGCACGCATGATTTTACTATGGGAGACCAGGAGGGATGAGTGTTAATAAATCTTAATTAATGTACCGGCGTGTGGGAATGAAAGTGAGGGTACAGTGCACGGAGAGACATTAGAGTGTGTAAACAAACACCTCCCCGAGAGAATAAGAACATAAGAAAATAAGAAAATAAGGAAGCTACAAGAGTCTGCAAGATCTACACGAGGTAGTTCCTGTAGAAGAGGATGGAAACAAGGGGAAGAACAAGTGTAAGATGGAAAGGAGCAGCTTGTGTGTGTGTGTGTGTGTGTCTCTGTGTGTGTGTGTGTGTGTCGTGTGTGTGTGTGTGTGTCTGTGTGTGTGTGTGTGTGTGTGTGTGTGTCTCTGTGTGTGTGTGTTGTTTACTACAACTGGCAAATATTATGGGGATCACTGAAGGCAATATTTCTGCTAGTGTTGTTTCCACCCTGTAAAGAATATATAATGATGAATACTCCTCCCTTTTTCTCTTTCAGGAACTCTTGATTAATAGGGAAGTCCTTTGTTTCTGCCTTACACTAATAAATATAAAGATAATCATTGTATTGGCCATATCACAACTGAAGGTCACAGCTCAGCTCTGCCTCGCTGCTAAGTGCTGCTGGGGAAAATCTTGAAGTCATTAAAGTAAATCAATCAATCAACGTTAATGTCAACACTAGATCTACAACACACTTCTCTCAGGAGGCTGGCTAGGGTGTCGCTAATGCATGTGTCACTGAACGCTGTGTGTATGTATGTATGTATGTCTTGTGTGTCTCAGCAGAGATCACTTTGAGGTGAAAGTCTGAGAAAATGTGTGGAAAATAAAATATCTTGTGCTCTAACTTCCTCCATAAAGATGTACACGCAAGTCTTTCCCTTTGAGGAAGACTTTGTTGTATTCTGTTGAGGGGAAAATACTGCATAGGGAATTACACTAAAACTTAAAACGTCAACCCCAAAACCTCTCTCTAAAACGTCTAAAACCCTAAAACCCGTCTGACCCTAAAATGTCTCTGTCTGGGGACTGTTCAATGGTCTATTACTGATATTTACTAAAGATCACTTGATTAACTAATTTGGAAAATATTGATAAACATCCAATGTAATTCTACGTTGCTTGTCAAATAATGCGAACTCTCAAATGTGAGTGTGCATTATTATGGCGAATCCCTGAATGACGAATATTTCATAAATGTACAAATCTAATCATTAAAAGTTAGTACAGTATTTGATCTAGTGCTTAAATATTAGTTAACTTAGTGTGCCTTAACTTTGAACACATGGAGAAATAGTGTGTGCTTCTGGCAGGGATTTACAAAACCTTAACTTGTGCATAGTTTTCTGGGGGTTCTAAAATCTAAAAGTAAACTTTATACTTTCACTAGCATCACGATGACCTTATCTACCCGACAGCAAGTGCCACGTAAAGCCATGAGTCATGAATCAACACTATTTACTATTTACCATGGAGTGATTGTGACTTGTGAATCCTTACTTGGCACTCACAGCCAAAAGTTAGTGTGGCCCAAGGAGGCGCCACAGGACTACAGCGCTGTGCAAGATACCGCACTAACAGAACCTGTACTGCCATTCACAGCACCACAGCCACTACACACCGCCACACCAACCCTGGACACCTGCTTGGCCGAGCTTACTGGATGCAAACCATGAAATACATGACAGGAATCATGATGGGTTGCTCAGCTATTTACATAACATGATGCCTATTATTCTTGTACTGTACATATATCAACATTCAAGTATCAAAAAGTCTTGGGAGATACTAGCCCAGCATACTAGCATTAGCCTTCCATCGCCTTGTCGAAAGCTTGAGAAGCAATTTTGCAATGCACAAAGCTTATTCTTCTTCCGAAGAGTTAGTTTTTATCAACAGCTTCTCAAATATTGTGTTTGCATGATTCTGTAATCCTGGTTTGAGCTCCAAGGCAGCGTGCCTAGAGTTGGTGTGACAGACTATCTATGGAGGAACTAGACAGAATCATTCCCAACTAAATACTAATCAAAGTCTCGGACACAAAAAGAATAGTCGAGCCATCTAACAGTTTGTTGCAACTGTCTACAAGTTGAGGCAAGAGTCTACCCTAAGAGCCGCTGGTGCCCCGGAGACCCTCCATGCAGTCTGTTGAGGGTCTCCAGCTGGCCTCAATTCTTTTCTTTTTCTTCCTCCTTTTCTCTCTCTCTTTGTCTCCTTTGTTATCAAGACGGTCCTTGTGCAGGCTTGGTTCGTCTCTCACATGCCTTGCCATGACCTCAGACTTGGCCTGTGAGTGCTGGCCTACAAGTCTACAAGGCACTGCCAGCCACCAGCCACAGTGACAGCACCGCTACAAGGCACTGCCAGCCACCAGCCACAGTGACAGCACTTCTGTTTGGCACTGGCACTAAGGATAATATGAGGCGCTTATTTCAGAAAGTCGATAAGCGCCACAAATAAAAAAATTAAGAAAATGGCTTCAAACTGTTTCAATGTTCAAAAGATATGACATTTTGAAGCCATTTTCTTAGTTTTATATCTGTGGCGCTTATCGACTTTCTGAAATAAGCGCCTCATATATAAAGTACTCTCCTTGACTGCCACCCACCAGCCAGCCACCACAGCACACTACACAGGACCTCAACAACACTGCAGCTAAGTAGAGTCAGGAGAGTTCTACTGTTTCTCTTGTCCGTGAGTGAAGCCAGCGCAGACAAGAGTATTTCCTACAGCATACATACGTAGTTTGTACACAGGATTCTGTACTACCCAAGCTCCACAAGACGCACAGGCAACAGAAAATGCAAAAAGTTCATGTGAGGAAACAAGTGGGCAGTGGCATTTGACTTATTTAAAATCTTGAAGTGATAAGAATTCTATGAGTCACTAGGAAGATATTGCTCTTACACATAAGGCAAAAAGTAAATGAAGTAAAAATACCCCTGACTTAACCACCAAAAATACCTCTGACTTAACCAAAAATACCCTTGACTTAACCACCAAAAATACCCCTGACTTAACCCAAAATACCCCTGACTTAACCACCAAAAATACCCCTGACTTAACCACCAAAAAACCCCTGACTTAACCACCAAAAATACCCCTGACTTAACCACCAAAAAACCCCTGACTTAACCACCAAAAATACCCCTGACTTAACCACCAAAAATACCCCTGACTTAACCCAAAATACCCCTGACTTAACCACCAAAAATATCCGACTTAACCCAAAATACCCGACTTAACCCAAAATACCCCTGACTTAACCAAAATACCCTGACTTAACCCAAAATACCCCTGACTTAACCCAAAATACCCCTGACTTAACCAAAAATACCCCTGACTTAACCACCAAAAATACCCCTGACTTAACCACCAAAAATACCCCTGACTTAACCCAAAATACCCCTGACTTAACCACCAAAAATACCCCTGACTTAACCCAAAATACCCCTGACTTAACCACCAAAAATACCCCTGACTTAACCACCAAAAAACCCCTGACTTAACCACCAAAAATACCCCTGACTTAACCCAAAATACCCCTGACTTAACCCAAAATACCCCTGACTTAACCAAAAATACCCCTGACTTAACCAAAATTACCGGCTTAACCCGACACAAATGCCACACTCACTTGTAACATCACAAAGGGGAATGAAATGCTGGAAAGAGAAGTTAGTATGTTTTAAAAAGCATGCCACTGGGTGCAAGTTTAACCCTCGGAGGACAGAGGGATACTCTTTTGGTTTTGCATTTCTTTTTATGCCTGAAAGGACAATGCATTAAACTGTTCTTTTAACGACAAGACAGGTTGGTTGGCGGTGTTGGAGGGGGAGGGAGGCAGGGCAGCTAGGGAGGAGAGGGTGACAGTACCTGGTGGTGAGGTCGTGGCTGCCACACACAGTACGGGGAGGGAAGAGAAGGGGAGAACACGTTAGTTGGCAGCATCTTGGCGGAAACACAGTCATGATTACACACGCACGCACACAACCACACGCACACACAGACACACACACTCAAAAACACACATAGAACAGACAGGACCACTACTGTGTATACGGCTGACGTGTTGCCAAGAACCAGACACTTGTACGGTGACCATCGGAGAACATCAATGTTATAGTAGAGGAGGAGGAGGAGGGTTTGGTGAAGGCTCGGAGCTTAGTGAAGGCTCGGAGCTTAGTGAAGGCTCGAAGCTTTAATTACCGTATTTTACGGCTTATAAGACGCTGCGTCTTGAAAGACGCAGCCTGATTTTGGAAAGAAATTTCTAAGAAGAAAAAAAAAACCTCAGATTTTCTACTGGTAGACGGTAGTAAAATCTACCAATTTTCTTGGTAGGCGGTGGTCCGAAGTGTCTTTCTGTTGCTCTGTTCCCATGTTCTTTGGCGTATTGTACAACTTTTAGCTTATATGCGATAGTATTAATAAATAGTTTTGAAGAATTCGCCATGGGTGATAATTTCCAGGATTAAAAAGAGCTTGTGATACGTGTGACAGCCTGGCGGTGAATGATACATCAACACTAGCAGACGACAGTCGGCGCCAATCTGCCGAGCCTCCGAGGCGGAATGTAAACATCACAGCGTGAGGACAGATTAGTTGATTTGAATGTCTTATGGTATTTGAAATACTTGTAACAGGTAAGTACCGAGGAAGTACTACAACATTCCTCTTGGAAGACGCAGGAGTATTTTTCATAGTATTTTTTGGGGAAAAAGTGCGTCTTATAAGCCGTAAAATACGGCAGTGGCGGCGCGGACGCAGGGAGGGGAGGTGGTAGTGCAGACTTTACAAAATCAAAACGTACCGCTTGAAAATAAAATTAAGAGCAATGTTTTGATGGCAACAATTATGTTAAAAGTAAAGTGATAGAATATTGTGGACTTGAGAGTTCCTCAGATAGCAGTACACATCCATGTAACTATTCTGCAGTTACCTAATCAGCTGTAAGTTTTTCAGTCATAATTGCAATGTAAACTTTTGAGATTGTTTAAAAATTACCAAAAAACTTCATATTCTGTCCAAAATGTATTACAAACTGTACATTCTTAGCAAACAGGAGAACATTTTAGAGCAAGACGCTGCAATAATTACTAATCCGTCATTGGCAACACGCACCAATATTTACATTTTGAAAAGGAACTGAAAGTTTTATGATCCGTGATTGAGCATAAATACAGACGTGAGAGAGAGACTGTGTCACATTGAGACTGATGGAAAAACACAAAGATACTTAGATATAAATGTTGAGTGAAAGGTATTCAAGTACAACTTAACTTTTGGCAAACAATTGTTCTGTATGTCAAAGATAAGAAACATGTACTGGTGAATCATTAAACCTAAATGTATGCACACAAAATCCTCACAAAAATAGTATTAAACAAGGAAAACAGTAACTCAGGCTAGAGTAAGGAGGCATCCAGACAGACAGACAGATAGCACTAGTCAAGGCAGCTAGGGGGTCACCAGGGGGGCACAACAGTCATCAAGGCAAGAAAAACTCAAGGTTAAACTGCACATTCAAGGCAGTTTTGTCCATCACGCTGGGGTCTCACAGCTACACACACACTGACACCACGCACTGCGGCCTACACACAGACGCAGGGACATACGGGGTGCAGTCAGTTCGTACACAAGTTGTTTCGTACACCAGTAGATTCGTACACCTAAAAGTTGTTTCGTAGTCTCAGCTCAGAGATGAACTTGATTAATAGTTACGAAACGACACCAGGTATGTACAAAAAACTCAATATCAGTGTACGAAACAACTAACAAAACCTGGGTACGAAACAACTCGTGTACGAAACTCCCTGTAACCAGACATACACACATACACACAGCTCTGGGGCACTTTACTAGCACTGCCGTTCTCGCCTCTACGCCAACGGGCAGCCTCGCGCAAGGGCAGGCAGCGGAGCCATCAACTCAAAACACACGCAGGGCAAACAGTCTACGGTAATAAGGGTAACAACAAAACAATGGCAATGGAAACAATAATCATACGTAAGAGTAACAGTACGGAAGACTCACCACGGTATGCCTTGCAACTATGCATCTAAGTCAAACATATTCCGTTCCCTTGTTGTAGAGAAAAAAAACTCATAATGAAAAAGAAATGAGATATCTTGCACTATGCGTCTAAAATCATATCTCTGTTAAAATATTGTCTTGCATCTTAACGTCAGAATTCTACTTACAGACGCCTTTGGAAGATTTGGAAAATATCACAATATATGGCAAGCAGCTAGTATCTTGAAAATTCATGGATAAAGAATATTTGTTGTGGGGAGAATACGGCTAAATAAACAGGGATTTGGGGTCAGCTAGTCACTAGTTCCTTGGGGAAATGCAGACCACAGGAGATCAGGGGAAGCATCACAGCAAGGGAAATGAAAGTCTTAGTCAAAGGTAGTAGTACTTGATGAAGAAAAACATCTATCTTCATGTTGTTGGGACTGAGGGAATGTAATGAAATAAGAACCAAAACAAGTAAGAGCTGTGCATTGTTATAGAAGTGACAGGCAATGTGATATAGCGGAGGGGTGAGAGAAGGGGTGTGTGTGTACAGTGCACGCCTAATCCATCAGTTACTGGATTAACCCCTTGAGACCCAGAACGTAATTTCCATTGTAATTTAACTACCATTAGACGATATTTAGTGACTATAAGCAATATTTTATAGATATGACCTGTTTAGTATCCTTGTCCGCTAGTTAATTTGGTATATTCAGTCACTTTTCGTAATTTTATGGCTAACAGACACTTTTTATAGCAAAGGAAATATCTGGGCGTGAAGGGGTCAAGGGCTGCAGTGGTACACACACAAGTGAGGCATTGGCTATGTAATGGTGGATCTTATTGCATCACTCATTTGGATTTTTTTCTCATATATGAAAACTGTTATTTTGGTCAGAAATATCTCAAGACTGAAGGGATGGAAGCAAAAAAGTTACTGTTAAACTTGTGAAGAGAAGTGAGTCAAGCTGTCTGAGTAGAAGGAGCCATTTACCACTCTTTTTATTAAACACAAAGGTTAATTTCGTCAATAAACAAGTAAAAAGTAACGTAAAAGTCACTGAAATGTCTTTATCTTATCCAATAATGGGATGGAAAGTACAGAGGAGATCATTTGTTTGCCTGAAATCCTGCAATGACTTGACTTCCTTTCTTTAGGTTGACTAGGTTCTTGAGGTTGACTAGGTTCTTTAGGTTGGCTTCAGGTTCTTTTGGTTGATAATTGACTAATGGAGCTTCAACATTTACTTTAGAATGATAAAAACAAATCACAAAACACAGACAGCTTTCACAGAACTCTTTTAATTTCTTCTAATAAGTTCATGAAGATTTCTCAGACAGACGGAAACTACACTTATTTTCAAACACGTAGTAATATTTTTCAGCCTGTTACTGTAGCCTTCCTATGACTTTATAACTTCAAATCTTTGCTATCATTTGTGGGAATGACTCGATCACCGCCTTGATGACGCGATAATCTTGTTTTGGGGTGTGAGTGAAAGCATTGTGGTGATAAGTGAGGTCAAGAGAGGCTTAAGAGGTCAAGCTTAATGCAACAGTGCTTGGAAATGGTGGTGGTGTATGCAGTTCGTCCTTTTTTGGCAAACTTTCGAGTGAGTACTGAAGCGAGTGAGTGACCTTTTGAGTGAGTAGGGAAGCGAGTGAGTGAGTGAGTGAGTGGTACAGGGTGGTGTGTAAGCGGTGCAAAGACTCACTCACGAGTTACTTTATTCATCACACCAAAGATCCGACCTCATCCAACTCTGAAATTGACTACTCATCTTGACGTAATAAGTAGGTAGAGGAAAAATATAGAATAATGAAAACAATGGCTGGGAAATATGTGAGAAAATTATGTTCAGGTCCTTTTATACTCAGGCTGATAAGGAAAAACTGTTAAGAGATAAGAGAGTTGAGAAAGATAAGGCCATTGGTAAGAGGCCCGAGACTTCAAGGTCGAATGATAAAGAGTGACAGAGGACGGAGTGAAACAGGCTTGAAAAATAAACTACAGGAATACAATCTGGTTCTCAAATATATATATACAGGGTGTCTCAAAACTCGGTGATACTAGAGGTCAGTGGTATAGCTAAATAGGGGGGCATTGGAGGGGGCTATTTGAAGAATGCCCCCCCCCCCTCCCCGGGCCCCTAAAGGAGAGAGAGACTTTATTGTTCTCAGGATCTGTATTTTTTTTAACAAGACAAAAAATCAAAGGTGGTTTGGAAGCCTTCTTGAAATGCTCTGATGTGAATCAAAATATATTTGTAATATTGAATAGCCATTATTGTATTTTTCTAAACATCCATTTCCGACCCATATCAATATTGAGATATCCTGAATATATATACAAGTATCATACATTTGAAACCAGAAATTACTTAAAACATTACGAGAGAGAGAGAGAGAGAGAGAGAGAGAGAGAGAGAGAGAGAGAGAGAGAGAGAGAGAGAGAGAGAGAGAGAGAGAGAGAGAGAGAGAGAGAGAGAGAGAGAGAGAGAGAGAGAGAGAGAGAGAGAGAGAGAGAGAGAGAGAGAGAGAGAGAGAGAGAGAGCACGCGACAGAGAGAGAGATAGAGAGAGACAGAGAGAGAGAGAGAACCCGCTCCTGACTCACTTGAAGGAGAATGATATGAGGGACACCGCCACCACCAGGAGGTCGAGGCCGTTGAAGGCGGAGCGGAGGAAGGCGCCCTTGTGCAGGATGAAGCCATACGCCACCACCTTCAGGAAGATCTCCACCGTGAACACCGACGTGAAGAAAATGTCAAAGTAGTTCAGGATCTGGCGGACCGGGGGGCGGGGAAACAAGGCATTAGTACCAGTAGTATTAGTACCTGTCTGTGATGGTACAAGTCAATAAGGCATTATTATAGTACCTGTCTGTGATGAGGGATGAACAACCACCACCAGGAGCTATAACTTACCAAAACAAGGGGAAAAATCAGGGGAAATAAAATGATAAGAATAGGAGGCAATGTGTTAAGATGACAAGGCACAGCTTCGTATAAACAATAAAAAATAAATAAAAAAAAAGCAAAAATTTAGAATAGTTTTTTTTTAGACACAGATAAATAAACGGACTCCAGATTCGTGTTCAGCGTGCACAAAAACACATGTGAACCAATTTTCATGCGAATCTGATATATCAAAATTTTCTAAAAAATCTGCAGGGGTATATTATCATTATTATTATTATTATTATTATTATTATTATTATTATTATCATTATCATTATCATTACTATTATTATTATCATTATCATTATCATTATTATTATCATTATCATTATCATTACTATTATTATTATCATTATCATTATTAGTATCATTATTATTATTATTATCATTATCATTATCATTATTATTATCATTATCATTATCATTATTATTAGTTTTTGTTATTGTTATTATTGCTATTATTAATTGTATGACGTTTTGCACTACGCCTTGAATTCTTTTTATAGTAAAAAATCATATTTTCTTTAATAACTTGAAAACTATAAAATTATGAGGTTTACGTAAAAATGGATTGACCAATATAGATAGAACTTATAAAAGGCCTTTCTTTTGAGCTTTAGTAAAATAAGTTTGAAATGCAAATAATCAAGATATTTGCTAATATGAAATCTAGGGCTGAGAACAAGAAAGTGACAAATCTAGGGCTGAGAACAAGAAAGTGACAAATCTAGGGCTGAGAACAAGAAAGTGACAAATCTAGGGCTGAGAACAAGAAAGGCCAATGTCACAAATCTATGTTTTGAGAAAAATGCGTTTGAAATATTGCATCCTTCATCATGGCATCAGGTAATAACAGCAGATGAAAGATTTTTTTTCCAGTAATTACTTAGATTATAAGCTATCATTTCTTGCCATGATAGATACATTTCCAGTGCGGTGGTGGACTTATCTAAAATTAGCCATTTTTTGACATTGGCCCTTCTAGTTCTCAGCCCTAGAAATATACCCCTTACTCCCAAATGGTTTGTTAGAGTGAGGGTTGACTCTACATAAAATGATGTAAAGAAAATGAGAAAAACGATACAATGAATATAAACACACAGCAACACAGAGTACAGACCGCTACCAAGAAAACCGCTACTAGTACAGACCGCTACCAAGAAAACCGCTACTAGTACAGACCGCTACCAAGAAAACCGCTACTAGTACAGACCGCTACCAAGAAAACCGCTACTAGTACAGACCGCTACCAAGAAAACCGCTACCAAGAAAACCGCTACTAACAGAAAATGAGACACACGCTACCACGCCACCCCTCACCGTGTTGGTCTGGGAGTCCGAGCGTAGAGGATCCTCGGCGGCCAGCATGCCCGAGGAGATGAGGATACAGACCAGGATGACATTGCTGAACAGGTTGTGGTTGCAAATCCAATGGCAGAACACACGAAACCTGCGGAGAGCGTGAGACATCGCCTTAGCCTCCGCAACCCCCGACGGCACCGAAGGCACACATTCCAAGGGCCTGATCTCCTTGTTACCCTAATGCCTTTGTTTACCACAATTCCCTTGTTTTGTGTGTGATTTCCCACCTTGGCTGTGGTAAGCTCTCGTGATGATACCGAGACTTTCCCTTGAGGTTAAATGAGTGCCACCACCAAGCACTGCGTTCCTCACTGCACTACTGAGACTAACACGGCAGTTTATATCTAGTGACACTGAGCTCAGCCACAGACTTAAGCATGGCAAGGGCAGTGTTTCAGTGTTCTAAGTCTCTCACACGGCAGTTTATATCTAGTGACACTGAGCTCAGCCACAGACTTAAGCATGGCAAGGGCAGTGTTTCAGTGTTCTAAGTCTCTCACACGGCAGTTTATATCTAGTGACACTGAGCTCAGCCACAGACTTAAGCGTGGCAAGAGTGTGGCAAGGGACATAACACACACACACACACAACCTCCATGTGTTCTATATCAGCTACTTTAATGTTGTTCTTTGTTGATTTTAAAGAATGTTTGTAATGCAAAGATTTTAATTAACTCATGTGTGCTGACCTAGTGTTAAAAATTGACCAAATTATGTGTTACTTTTGCTTACTTTAGAAAATATAGTTAATCTTGAAATAGTTTAGGAATCTTTGTGTTTATTTATTGGAATTGTTTTAAGATTTTCATTACTTTGTACATGACTTTATGACGTTGTTTACTGACACATTTATAGTGTATCAAAACTTAACTTCATCAAAATGGCAAATCTGAAGCAACAAAATGTGAATGAAAACTCAAGGTAACATAGCAGTGTCACGAGAGCAATGACATCAATGACAGCCATGACTGACAATGCCGATGCACACGCCACTTTGCAAAGCTCATAACGATACACAAAACAAATGATACAAACTATTAACAAACAAAACACAATACAAGGAAATCATAATCCCCTTTGCTCCCCGCCCGGCAGCACATTCCCGTTCTCTTTGCGAGTATGTGGTTTCCGAGTGAAGACGCTTGGATGTAGCTCCGAAACTAGCCATAGGATTGACTCAAAAATATATTCATTGTGATTCCCACACAAAGTTGCCATTATGAGACCAGAAAATCCTAACCTACCCTATCCGTAACCTAACGTAACCTAACCCGACGTGTTCAAGAGTAAACGCCACATACTCATCCAGAAAACGGGGATATGCCTCCCGACTACCTTCACTACAGACACCACAACACCACACCACCACAGCCACAGCGTCACCAGCCACGCAGCACAGTGTTACAGTGGTGCTCAGGCTACGCAGCACAGTGTTACAGTGGTACTCAGACTACAGCAAGGCACTAGTCGAGCTGCCGTCTCTCTCCGCTACTCTAGGTGAGGCTCTACTCTACACACACGCACACACACACACGCGCACACACAGCAGCCCGCACACTAGTTACATACAGTGCATGGATGGCCAATGCAACTACTGAGTGGATGAACATGGGTAGTTTCCGCAGGGCATATAATCATTGCATACGTATGTACATTAATGAATATGAAATAGAAACATTAGGCTACTAGTCAACAGATTTTCAAACAAGGGAGCATTTTATCATTTGATGTCACTTTCTGGCTTCTTTTCCCATCTGTTAGTTTATCTGAAGAGAAAATCTGTATGACGTAAGCCTATTGACACAGATTAAATTCCGCCGTGTGAACTCTATGCTTGATAAGGCAAAGAAATATATCATGTCAGCTGATTAATACAATTTGAAAAGAGTGGTAGGTCAGCACAAGAGATCAAGATAGCCTTATGTAGTAGTGACAGCAGAGACCAAGGGGTGATGAGGACAGAGTGTAGATAAGACACACCAGTCAGGGGGAAACAGGAATGGTGCCTCAAATGATATATAAATAGGGGACAGATCAAAAGGGCAGACTGAATATTAAAAAAAAAAAAAAAAAAAAAAAAAAAAAAAAAAATAATAATATAACTAAAACAAGCCTCATTTTTAACCCACATAAGTGGTAGAGGTATGAGTCTTTTCTAGCACAGTATAAGCTTATGTCATTGTTGTGGCGAAGGAAATAACAACTTGCTACTGGGTATACCACCTTATGAGATGACACCTGGGATGGGTAAACATTAGGGGAAATTGAGCCAGGAAAAACTATGTCTAAAGCAATAATACTGGATCTGAAATAATATGCCTGAGTTTGTTCATGGATTCCCTCTTTACAAGGCCTCTCAAAGCATACACATGGGATTACATTGGAGTTTTGTTTACCGTAGATAACACTATAGTCGCCAGTCACTTGCCACTGCACTAATGTCGCCAGGCACAAAAATATTAGCAATTTTAGCATCATTACTGATTTGTATGTGCCACTGAAGATGATACACAGTAGTTTATATTATGTACATCACACTACATGTCTTCAGTGACACATAAAAGTCTGTAGTGATGCTAAAATTGGTAATATATTGTGCCTGGCGATATTAGTGCCGTGGCGAGTGACTGGCGACTATAGTGTTATCTACGGTAGTATGAACCCCAGACACAACACTTTGTTTGGACTCTTAATTATGAATATGTATCTTGATGTGGCAAGGAGGACCAATGGAGTGGGGGGCAGGGCAGGAGGCTTCACTTCCTTAGCCACCAGTACTTATTTTTTAATGTTGGAGCCTATAGCATTTGTAGGCTTTTTTTCCTTTTGAGGGCTGAGGTGGTGGGCCCTGCACATTCTGGAGGGTCGTCCCTAGTAAAGTATGAGCTATGCCTACAGGGTGTGTGGCAGGGTGGCAGGGTGGGGCCTCAGTGCAGGGCTGGGGGTCCTCTGCCGTCACAGTGGAGGGAGGGTGCGGGTCAGTCAGGCCTCGGGGGCGGGGTAGTGAGTGCGAATCTCATTTATAATACGCAATATATTTGAATTTGAATTTATACTTCAATCGTACTCGAGATATTTCATTCATAAAAAAAGCATGAATGATTACGATAAAGATATTAAATCAAAATAATAACAGTGATGACAATAATAACAATAATAATAATAAGAAAATAAGTGATCATGATAGAAATAAAATACAACACCATCATAACAATAATTTTTGTGAAGCAGCAATGAAAAGTGAACTCCATCTTTTAATAGAACTTTGAACTTTGTATCCATCTTGTATCTTATCTTATTGACAATTAGATCGGATTCGCGGCCTCAATACCTCCCCCCAAGGATGGTAAATACCTACTCCTAACAGACAGCCTAATTCAGCACTGTTTGGGTGTGAGTGAGAGTCTTAGCGCCAAGATTTCCAAAGGTGTGATGACCATACATACATAAGAAACCGTAAGACCACCGGGTATACCTATCGGCTTGACGGTTTCTGATGTATTCATGTTCATTACAAAGGAACACACGACTACAGTGTTCTGGTCTGTTTGGAAACCCGGCGCTGCTCAGACCAAAGAGACCAAAAGAAGTGACATAGACCTCTGTTGTGGCGGAGCAAGATGTGGAGAGAATCGTAGGAGCTTGACACAGAAAAGCATACAGACAGCACTACACCACTCAACATGGATCTCAAGACAATGGTCTATGTAGGCATAACACATGAGCCAAGTGTATACCAGAGGACACTATGCATACTTTCTTTTGGACAAAATAACACAAATGTAGCAACTTATACTCCAGAAAGGTGAGCTACTGGTCTACCACAGCCACCAACTCAAGGCCATCGCAGGGGACAAACTGCGCCGTACTGAGGCAAAATAACCGAACCCCTTCACACCCAGATTTTTCCCTTGCTATATGAAATTGTCTGTTGTTAGCCATACAATAACGAAAGAGTAACATAATATACCACATTAGTTAGAGGACAAGGATACTAAACAGGTCATATCTATAAAAACATTGCTTATATTTACTAAAACTGGTCTAATGGTACCCAAATTGCAATGAATATTACGTTCTGGGCTCAAGGGGTTAACCACAACAACCACTTTAACCCCTTGAGGCCCAGCACGTCATTTCCATTGTAATTTAGCCATCATTAGACTATTTTAATTAATTATAAGCAATATTCTATAGATATGACCTGTTTAGTATCCTTATTCACTAGAAAATTTGGTATAATCAGTTACTATTCGTGATTTCATGGCTAACAACAAACTATTTTCGTACAGCAAAGGAAAGATCTGGGCGTGAAGAGGTTAAATCCAAAGTTAATGAATTAAAAGATGCCACTGGTGATGTGTGATTGAGTTGGTGGTGTTGTCTGAAGAGGGTGGGAAGTGTTCTCTTTACTGCACCACACCAAACATCCATCACCCCACAAACCAAAGGGGATAGAACCAATCAGTAAATACAGAATAATACTGGGATAGAGAAGCAAAGAAGATACTGAAAATAATGAAGGAGGAGGAGGAGGAGGAGGTGGAAGAGGAGGAGGAGGAGGAGGAGGAGGAGGAGATGGAAGAGAATGAGGAGGAGGAGGAGGTGGAAGAGAATGAGGAAGAGGAGGAGGAGGAGGAGGAGGAGAAGGAAGTGAAAGAGAGCAATAGGGTGGTAAACACTGAAGGAGGAGGAGGAGGAGGAGGAGGAGGAGGAGGAGGAGGAGGAGGAGGAGGAGGAGGAGGAGGAGGAGGAGGAGGAGGAGGAGGAGAGGAGGAGGAGGAGCAGGAGGAGGTGTGGTGGAAGAGAATGAGGAGGTGGAAGAGAATGTGGAGGAGGAGGAGAAGGTGGAAGAGAAGGTGAAGGAAGAGAAAAAAGAAAAGGAAGAAAGCAATGGGGTGATAAACAATGAAGGAGGAGGAGGAGGAGGAGGAGGAGGAGGAGGAGGAGGAGGAGGAGGAAGAAAGCAATGGGGTGGTCAATAAGGTAAACAAAACAAAAAGTGGACAGTAGGTACAGTAGGAGCGCTAAGATCACCTGTTGGTATGGGAAAATATGAAGAAAGAAGAGTATTTTGGTATGGGTTGAACTTTAGTGGGGCCGTTGTCATTTTGGGAAGGTCTGGCGGCAGGGACCATCTCTCCGGTCTCTCCCTCGGTCTCCCCGTAGTCCCCCTCTAAGAGACAATGCCGGGAGGAGACAAAGTGTTTCATGAGTGGATTATGCGGAACACAAATGCCAATCAGTGGGGAGGGGAATAGATGGTGGACTCCTGATGATGACTCCTTCTGCTGCTCCTGCTCCTGTTGCTGCTGATGGTGCCCTGCTGCTACTGCTTCCTGGTGTGATTGCTTGTGCTTGTAATGGTGACTGGACTGCTTATCAAACTTGAGGAGCTAAATACTGTAGATGAATTGAATGCTGTACAGTGTGATAGCCGGAAATATGTAGCTACCTCTTTGTACTGACTGTGATATTATGACAAACAGTCGAGTCACCACCTTACAAACACAGCTACTCAACCACTCTCCTTGGGTACTCCTGAAGGGGAAAGAGATATATGAGTGAACACCTGGAAAATGAAAAGAAAATACCGTTAGCGAAACTCTCGGACTAGACACGTACACACGCGCACATGCACACCCACGCGCACATCCACACACACAGGCGCACACATACCTGTTTGTGTGGGAGAAAATAAAAAAGCTGGAGTATGGAGGCAAAGGCTTGGCTTTGTTGGGGTTGCTGAGCTGAGAGGCCCGGCGAGGCCTCATCCCCTCCGGGCGGTCCTCTCCATCCTCCTCTCCCTCTTCTTCTGCAACAATACCAGTGGCCCGGGGGTGAGGGGGAGGGAGCAGGGAGGGGGGGCCCACCAGCAGGAGGCAAGGGACAACAACAACAACAATGACAGTAACTACTACTACAACAACAAACAACAACAATGACTGTCATAACTACAACACAACAAACTACAACAATAATGACAGTAACTACTACAACAACAACAATGACAGTAACTACTACAACAACAACAATGACAGTAACTACTACAACACAACAGTCAACACTAAAGTACAGGAAAGCCTCACTCCTTCTTCACTCACTCCTCACGCTATCACTCCCTCATTCCAGCACATCATCTAAACACATCTAAACAGTGAGCTGACTTTTGTCCTACATCCTCACGGGCCATAACACCACCACTTGATGCAACGTAATCACTTCACTCCATCCCATTGCCTTACATTATATATTTCTTTTTCCTATTCACCTTTCTATTCCCATTTTATAATTCTGCAAAACCTGGCAAACCAAGAATCGCTAAAATGACTTTTGCCTTGAAGCAATCCACACAGGTGCGCGGAGAGAGGCTTCGCTATACCGTACATTCAGGGAAGGGATTCAAGGAAGGTGTTTACCATGGGCAAGGGAAGGCAGGAGTCATAGGCAGACTACACGTAACAGCAAGAGTCTGACATACACTGTAGTACTAAGTCTGATCCAATAAAGTTATGGCTAATACATCATCAAAGCTGTAGTGTGTTCATTCTGGTTCCATGGATGTCGCCTTTCCCAATTTCCAGATGATATAAGTGATTATCATTATTTTGTGATGGCTGAATAATGAGTTGATGATTGCAATTATCATTATTTTGGGTTGCTTAAATAATGAATTGATGATTGCAGAGTGGGAAGGGATGAGGCTTATCTAAAAATTCTAATATGCCAATATGAAAACACTACAAACTTAGATACATGTTTCGTCCGGTCCAATGTCTACTATAAAGTTACTTCCCCTAAATGTCTTACACACTGGTCAGTCTACATCACTTCAAGTGGCAAGCAGTTATTTACACTGGTCTTGTTCTAAGTGAGTGACGCTACAGTGCTTCATTCACCACACACAGCCAAGCTTGAAGTACTCGAAGCAATAAGCCAAAGCAAAACTGCAGGAAAGTCCACTTGACTCATAAATGATACGGGTAAAGCACAAGGAGAAAACACGCATGCAGTAAACACCGGGACGCATATCCCCGTTTTCTGGAAGAGCATGTGGCGTCTACTCTCGAACACGTCAGGTTAGATTACGTTAGGTTACGGTCAGGGTAGGTTAGGTTAGGTATTCCAAGGTAACTTAGGGTAACTTTGTGTAGGAATCACAATGAGGGTATTTTCGAGAAGTTCTTATGGTTAGTTTCGGAGCTACAGCCAAGGGTCTTCACTCGGAAACCACACACTCGCACAGAGAACGGGAATCTGCCACCGGGACACAGAAGTAACATATGTACAAAACACACACATTGATGCAAACATCATGTGAGTGCAAACAGCAGCACCATGAAGGCTGTCAGAGGAAAGCTGGAGTGGCAGTGCAGACGGGAACAGACAGCCATGAGAGGCGACAGTAAAGGAAATGTCCGAAACAGCTGGAAATTAAACGGCTGGAACAAAATTATTAAGAAGTCAAACAGGCAGAAATGCAACACCCACAAGCAACAGCTGGAAAGTTATGCACGTCATTAGCTGTGTCTGTTCTCTCTCACTTAAGGGATTAATTGGCATGTCATCTTGGGTGATACTTATTCTTCTTCAAAACTGATATTTCTAGATTTTGAGCTGCAGTTAACGGAGATTTAGGGTTGTATAAAATGTACTTTACGGCAATGATAGGGAACGTATTGGATTTTTCTCTACAGTTTTACTCTCCACTTTTCAGCCATGGCTTTAAGAGCAGGACTGTCACTGTGATGGACCTGCAGAGTTGTGGGGCGAGTGATCTTCTGATTATTTAATTAATCCCGAAAGAGAGAGGGAGAGATAGAGAAAGAGAGAGGGAGAGATAGAGAAAGAGAGAGAGAGGACTGACGTGACATCAGTGTGAGGAACATAAATAACATTCCGGAGACAAAAGACCCGAAAAACAGTCATTTACTGATCTTGGAACCCCCGAGGTATGCATTGTAGGACTCAAAGGATCCAAATTTACATTATTGTCCTTATTTTATTATTTTAATGAATGATGAAAATTTATGAAAAGAAAATCCAATGAGAGTAGTGTTTGTTTTGAGATTGACCCACCCAGGGAAGACATTGAAAACTGTAACAGCAGTGAGATGTCTTTGAGTCGTAATGGAGACAAGGTGTGCAAGGAACCCATGACTACAGGCGACTCAGAGGCTTGAGGAGCATGAGGGTGTGAGTCGCTGCTGCCCAGGCTTACTGACTCACTATAGGACTGGAGTCACTTAACCCCTTGAGACCCAGAATGTAATTTCCATTGTAATTTGGGTACCAATAGACAATTTTTAGTGGATATAAGCAATATTATATAGATATGATCTGTTTAGTATCCTTGTCAACTAACTAATTTGGTATATTCAGCTACTTTTCGTAATTTTATGGCTCGACAACAGATAATTTTTTTATAGGAAAGGAAAGATCTGGGCATGAAGGGGTTAATATGCCATGGCATAAACCGTCGCCTTAAAGTGTCATCACCGGGCGTTCAATGACAAATAAATGACTGCTGCAAGAAACAATACATAACAATGGTATTATGTAAACACAAGTCCACATATAAAGACAGAATTCATACAAATACATAAAAAACACAGATAAAAAATCACAAAAATCATAATGGCTGGTAAATTAATGTATGATGACCCGAGAATGACGTCAGAAAACAATACATAAATAGACTTTGACAAATCATGTACATAAGACAGCTATGACGGCATCGCATGTTATCCACAAGACCGCTCTGCTTTAGGAAGAAAAGTTTAATTCACACCGACATCGACACACCACGAGGCAAACACATCAACACCAAACATTGAAGGACACGAGAGCGGGAGACTTTGTAACAGTAAGAATTTAAACATGACATTGACAAAAGGACAAATATCATTATAATAAAAAAACTGCATTAGAAAACTTAGCAACAGAAATTATGCAAGTATGAAAAAAGATATACGTATAAACATTTATAGACGAAAGAGCAAAACACTTCGTAGTAAGAATTTAAACATGACATTGAAGAAAGGACAAATATTGAAAGGACAAATAATAAAAAAAACTGCATTAGAAAACTTAGCAAGGAAAATTATGAAAGTATGAAAAAAGATATATAGATATTTATAGACAAAAGAGCAAGAAACTTCGTAGTAAGAATTTAAACATGACATTGACAAAAGGACAAATATAATTATAATAAAAAAACTGCATTAGAAAACTTAGCAACGGAAATGACGATGTATGAAAAAAAAATAATACAATTAGAGGAATAGGAGAAATATAGATGCATGTAGGGAGTGGCAAGAAAATAATGAAGCCAGACATGATGAGCGTCTGCGAGTGCCGAGCGTCAAACTTCATTCTCCCCCTCACCATAGCACCAAAAGGCCCATTCAAGAGTGTCTCAAAGTCATTCATGCCATACTAACACAAAAATATGAACCAAGGATCTATTGAAAAAATATTGGACATCACCTGGAATTTTCAAACCAATAATCAAGAATGTTTTAAGTGACTTGAAAAAATTTAATTGTCGAAGAAATAATTTTTGGCATAAGTTTTCTCTGAGTGAATCAAGAGTTATGCATGTGATCATACACCACATGTTATATATTGTCAGACACTATTAACATCTATTAAACATCCCTGCTGCCCGACTTATTGTACGAGTGTCTCCCACAGTGTTGTTATGTGACTGCATCATAGCTCTGTGTTGTGTTGTGCTGTTAACAAGTCCATGATTCTGATGGAACACTGGCATGAATGTATGACTGTATGTATGACTAATGACTATGTAACTCTTCATACTTGTTAATACAGGGAGCTCAGCTGACATAGAAGTAGTTATGGCAACACTGTGGGGGATTATTTATCATGTAACCTTATATAATATGTCACAAGGCTCTTACCTCCCTCCTCTTCCTCGTATTCATCGTACTTCTCTCCCTCCTCCCCGTCCCCCTCTAGGTTGACCTTGGCGTGACTTGCCGTCTCTCCGTCCCTGAAGGAGGGGAAAACAATGATAGAATACACCTTGCTCGAGGCAGATGTACGCGGCAGCGGCAATATTACACCGTACATGTCCAGAGAGAGCCGCACCTGATGGCTATGTGGTTGAGTGCAGTCTTCTCTTCTTCGTCTATTCCTTCCTCTCCTTCTACTGCCGCTAGTTTGGCTGATGCTTCCGCCTGCTCCGCTGCTGCAGCCTAAGGAGGAAAAAAACAATGTGAGAAAATTGTTTTGATTCACTCAGTTTCTAACACCTGGAATGACGGGTTGAGACTAAGAAGGAAAGTAAGACCTGTTAAAATAGTAAAGGCTGTGTCACACGGGGATATTTTCCGGCATCTTTTGGTATTTTGCTACCATTTGATGCCCGTAGTGGCGGAAAAATATGCGCGTGTCGTCACACGGCGTTTCGGCAACGAGCATCTTCTACTGGCATCTACCGGGACCCGCGACCAAAACAAACACTATAGCAGCCAGACGAAGTCTTCTTGCACAATCCAGTGTTTGTTTTGGTCGCGGGTCCCGGAAGATGCCAGTAGCATATGCTTGTAGCCGAAACGATGCCGGAAAATATCAGTGTGTGACATGGCCTTTAGATAACATTATGAACAATATGAACAGGCCTCCGTGAAGGGTATTGCCGCACACCATCATTGCTACTCAAAATCCTTCGTAAGACGGGATTCTTCGTAAGACAAAAATTCTTCGTCTTGAAATACTTCGTAAGACTTCGTCTTGAAATTCTTCGTAAGACAAAATACTTCGTCTTGAAATTCTTTGTAAGACGAAATTCTTCGTAATAGGAAATTCTTCATAAGAGGGAATTCTTCGTTAGACAAAATTCTTCGTTGGACGAAATTCTTCATTGAACGATATTCTTTGTAAGACAAAATTCTTTGTAAGACACTCACTCGAGAGACGCAGAGTAAAGGGAGATCTGATAGAAGTTTTTAAGTGGATAAAGGGATATAATAAAGGAGAGGTAGGAAAAATTCTTACGGCTAGCAATCACAGGGTAGAACAAGAAGTAACGGATTCAAGCTGGAAAAGAGTAATTTAAAAAAGAAATAGGGAAAAACTGGTTCACATATAGGGTGGTAGATGATTGGAATGGACTCAGTCGTCAGGTAGTTAGTGCGGAGTCATTAGAGCTTTAAAAGGAGGCTGGATAAATTCATGGCTGGGGATGAAAGGTGGATGTAGGTAGTGTTAAGTAACAGGAACTACCACGTGTAGGTCTCACGGCCTCTCGTAGCTTCCTTATGTTCTTATGTTCTTCTTCTCATGCACTCACGCATAGACCACTGTATACCTGGACTGTTCACGCGACAATGTTTTGAATTGCGGGGCTGCATAGGGGCCCTCGGGGCGCCCGACAAAGAGATATAGTGGTCTATGGACTATCATATAGACTGGTTTATAAGTATATATGGTATACTGTAATCTTCGTAAATGTTTGTTCTATAATATTACCAAATAAAAAGCAGTAAAACACGCTAAAGAAATGCCCTTACGAGACTATGAAGAAATATGCATGAACTTAATATTCACTTAACTCTTCGCCATTTAAAACTTTGCGAGTCAACTTTTATCATGAAGGGTATCAATAGAAGCGCAATTTTATTAGCTTTCCATTGATGTATTTCGTTATCTGATAAATTAATTAGAACCATGCATAAATAAATAAAATCATCCATTGGGTAATTTTCCCGATTGATGATGTTATTATTTTCTTATATATTTCGTTTTCTGATAAATGAATTAGTGCCATGTATAAATTAGTGTTGACTAAATAAATAACCTCATCAATCTGGTAAATTACCCGATTGATGATTTTATTTATTTAGTTAACGCTAATTTATGCATGGTTCTAATTAATTTATCAGATAACAAAATACATCAATGGAAAGCTAATAAAATTGCGCTTCTATTGATACCCTTCATGATAAAAGTTGACTCGCAAAGTTTTAAATGGCGAAGAGTTAAGTGAATATTAAGTTCATGCATATTTCTTCATAGTCTCGTAATGGCATTTCTTTAGCGTGTTTTACTGTTTTTTATTTGATAATATTACAGAACAAACATTTACGAAGATTACAGTATACCATATATACTGATAAACCAGTCTATATGATCCGTATACAGTAAAACCCTTATAACTCGGCATTGTATAACTCGGAATTTGACATAACTCGGCAAGGCAAAGACAGGTTTTTTTTTTTTTTTTTTTTTTTTTTTTTTTTTTTTTTTTTTTTTTTTTTTTTTTTTTTTTTTTCTTCTTCTTCCATCTATGCCTATAGCGCGTGTAGGCAGTGAGCTCCAGGGGTGGGATGGTAGGCCCTGGAGGCTCACTCGAGGGCTGTGATGGTTGGCCCTCGCCAGTGGTGGCGCAGGCAGGATTCTTATAGTGACACCTGTAATTAGAGGCTCATGCCGCCCCCCTGTGTCCTCCCAGGCACTCGCAGTCGAAGGTAGAGTTAATGGACAGGGCATGTGGGTGTTCTTAGGCCACTCGACGGTGCAGAAAGATTTCAAGTGGATTTATGGGTCTCACTTGGGATCGAACTCGGGTTTTCGAGAACGCCACTCGGTGACGCTAACCACTCTGCTACCGCCTCCCCTAGATTGCATCGCTTGGTTTTCACTCGGTATATCATGCCCTCACAACCTCTTGTGTGAACATGTAAACAGAAAGTCGGCAAAAAATAATGTATCTCGGCATATTCCTGTTATAACTGCATCTCTTTGCTTACACTCGGCAAAGCCTTAGTCGCATAAAGTAGTGTTTTTGTCCTTTTGACCTTTCCTGCAGGCTCAGGCTCTTCAATTTCATTGAAGTCTCCCTTCCTGCTGGAGACACCCTTGCGTGATGGAGCTGACATCTTGAAATACAGTACTGTATGATGTAATCCCAAAACACATAAAATAGGTGGCAAAGTAAAGCAAAGGTCAGGAACCAGCGCGTAGGCTGTCAGCTGCTGAGCCGTGTTTATGTCGTCCAAGCACCGTCTTGGATACGAATTCCGTTTTTTGTCGAAATTAAAAAAGGATTGGTTTCTGCTTAAAAAACACAAGAAGCTTGGTAGGAGCCGAAATAATAATCAATGCAAAACATTGCAAACAATATCACAAAGTAGTATAACACACATTTCAGCAAGTGTTATTGGATTGGGATTCGTAATCCAAGACGGTGCTTGGACGACAAAAACACGGCTCAGCCTACGCGCTGGTACCAGACCTTTGCTTTACTTTGCCACCTATTTTACGTGTTTTGGGATTACATCATACAGTACTGTATATCAAGATGTCCGCTCCATCACACAAGGGTGTCTCCAGCAGGAAGGGAATGGAATTGAAGAGCCTGAGCCTGCAGGAAAAGGTGAAAGTGCTGGCAAGGATGGATGTAGGTGCGTTCATGCGTGCTATTTGTGCTGAGTTTGATATCAAATCCAGCACATTCTATTCTACCCGTTCACTGGTAAGTGTAGTTTTTATGCTTTGACAGTAATTTTTTTTTTTTTTTTTATTTATTTTTTTTTTTTTTATTTTTTTTTATACCCATATCAGAGGAGGACATTGCATAACTCGGCACATTGAATAACTCGGCAAGGGCCAGAGCCCCTATCGTGCCGAGTTATAAGGGTTTTACTGTATATATATATATGAATACGAGCGGCCCTCCGACTTCGGGCCCTTGCGCAACAGGCCGATATTCCGTGCGCAGTCCAGGTATACAGTGGTCTATGACTCACGTCATCCGCTGCCGCCTTGGCCGCGTCCTCCTCCTCGGCGTCCCCCAAGGCATCGGCGTCGGCCAGATTGTCCACGGCGATGGCCAAGAAGACGTTCAGCAAGATGTCTGAGGCTCGGAGTGAAGGAAGGGATCAGGGAATGTTGGTGAATGAAAGGAAGCAGGAGTGAATGTTGGTGAATGAAAGGAAGCAGAAGTGAATGTTGGTGAATGAAAGGAAGCAGGAGTGAATGTTGGTGAATGAAAGGAAGCAGGAGTGAATGTTGGTGAATGAAAGGAAGCAGAAGTGAATGTTGGTGAATGAAAGGAAGCAGGAGTGAATGTTGGTGAATGAAAGGAAGCAGAAGTGAATGTTGGTGAATGAAAGGAAGCAGAAGTGAATGTTGGTGAATGAAAGGAAGCAGGAGTGAATGTTGGTGAATGAAAGGAAGCAGGAGTGAATGTTGGTGAATGAAAGGAAGCAGAAGTGAATGTTGGTGAATGAAAGGAAGCAGGAGTGAATGTTGGTGAATGAAGGAAGCAGAGTGAATGTTGGTGAATGAAAGGAAGCAGGAGTGAATGTTGGTGAATGAAAGGAAGCAGAAGTGAATGTTGGTGAATGAAAGGAAGCAGAAGTGAATGTTGGTGAATGAAGAAGCAGGAGTGAATGTTGGTGAATGAAAGGAAGCAGAAGGGAATGTTGGTGAATGAAAGAAGCAGAGTGAATGTTGGTGAATGAAAGGAAGCAGAAGTGAATGTTGGTGAATGAAAGGAAGCAGGAGTGAATGTTGGTGAATGAAGGAAGCAGAAGTGAATGTGGTGAATGAAAGGAAGCACAAGGGAATGTTGGTGAATGAAAGGAAGCAGAAGTGAATGTTGGTGAATGAAGGAGCAGAAGTGAATGTTGGTGAATGAAAGGAAGCAGAAGTGAATGTTGGTGAATGAAAGGAAGCAGGAGTGAATGTTGGTGAATGAAAGGAAGCAGGAGTGAATGTTGGTGAATGAAAGGAAGCAGAAGTGAATGTTGGTGAATGAAAGGAAGCAGGAGTGAATGTTGGTGAATGAAAGGAAGCAGAGTGAATGTTGGTGAATGAAAGGAAGCAGAAGTGAATGTTGGTGAATGAAAGGAAGCAGGAGTGAATGTTGGTGAATGAAAGGAAGCAGAGTGAATGTTGGTGAATGAAAGGAAGCAGAAGTGAATGTTGGTGAATGAAAGGAAGCAGGAGTGAATGTTGGTGAATGAAAGGAAGCAGAAGTGAATGTTGGTGAATGAAAGGAAGCAGGAGTGAATGTTGGTGAATGAAAGGAAGCAGGAGTGAATGTTGGTGAATGAAAGGAAGCAGGAGTGAATGTTGGTGAATGAAAGGAAGCAGAAGTGAATGTTGGTGAATGAAAGGAAGCAGGAGTGAATGTTGGTGAATGAAAGGAAGCAGGAGTGAATGTTGGTGAATGAAAGGAAGCAGAAGTGAATGTTGGTGAATGAAGGGAAGCAGGAGTGAATGTTGGTGAATGAAAGGAAGCAGGAGTGAATGTTGGTGAATGAAGGGAAGCAGGAGTGAATGTTGGTGAATGAAAGGAAGCAGAAGTGAATGTTGGTAAGTTGAAGAGGTGTAGAAATGAATGAAGACAGATAGAGGATGAATGTGGGTGAAGATGAATGATGGTGGAACTATAGCAAATGAAGATAAATTAGAGGAAGTGACTGTGGCCAAGAGGTTAGTGTCTGGAATTTATCATAGCACATGTATCTCTCTCTCTCTCTCTTTCTCTCTCTCTCTCTCTCTGTTTCTCTGTCTCTTTATCTGGCTCTGTCTCTTTATCTGGCTCTCTTTCTCTCTCTGTCTCTGTTTTTTTCTCTCTCTCTCTCTGCTCTCTCTCTCTTCTCTCTCTCTCTCTCTCTCTCTCTCTCTCTCTCTCTCATAACCCTCAAAAGGATACAGTTTCCGCAGATGAAGAGGATGATGAAGTAGACACAGGCGATGATGCCCGGCGTGGCCACTCCGCCGTACGCCCGGATGCCGTCGTACATCACAACATTCCAGTCCTCGCCAGTCAGGATCTATGCCAGGGGAGGAGGAGGAGGAGGAGGAGGAGGAGGAGGAGGAGGAGGAGGAGGAGGACGCAAGGAAGGGGATGAAAGAAAAAAAAAGTTAGTTTTGTAGCAGGAAGGAGGCCAGAGGACAACAAAGGAGATAAGAAGATAAAAATAAGTTAGGTTTGTTGCAGTGAAAAACATGTCGTCTTAACATTATTGATCCTAAATGAACTATTTTTATGATTTAAGGTGACTCGCTCTAATGCATCTAATAGGTTAAAAAAAAGAGTCAGATTTGTTGCAAGAAAAAGCATGTCGCCTTAAAATATGGGTCCAAAATTAACTGTATTTGTGATTAAATTTTAGTGTTGATTCGCTCTAATGAATCTAATTGGTGACAAATACTAAGGTTATTATCAAATACTGTATAACAAATGATAAACTGAGCTGACATCTGTAGTCTATTATTTTCATTATGGTCAAAATGCAGTAAGGAAGCCACGCCCCCTGCCTCCCCTCTATTCTACGGGGCAGCTGATTGGTGCATTCCTCGTATCATCACTACCAATCACAATATCTTCACTACTTAACAGCGCGTGACCACTGGACAGAGCAATCTTCACTACAAAGGGTGACAGAATCAGAAACCCCTCTGTAGTGAAGATTGCTTTGTCCAGTGGTCACGCGCTGTTAAGTAGTGAAGATATTGTGATTGGTAGTGATGATATGAGGAATGCACCAATCAGCTGCCCCGTAGAATAGAAGGGGAGGCAGGGGGCGTGGCTTCCTTAC
This sequence comes from Chionoecetes opilio, assembly GCA_016584305.1. Classification (NCBI taxonomy): domain Eukaryota; kingdom Metazoa; phylum Arthropoda; class Malacostraca; order Decapoda; family Majidae; genus Chionoecetes; species Chionoecetes opilio. Next base: position 30,345 of record JACEEZ010010327.1, on the reverse strand, counting down.
TGCATTTTGACCATAATAAAAAAATAGACTATAGTGGTGTTATGGACTGCTATAGAGACTGACTAGACCAGCATTACACTACAGCCGTTTCCTTAAGGGGAGATTCCACAGTCTATGGTAATGCTGTATAAGAAGCCATGATATATATTCATCAATACTAATAATACACATCTGAGAGAAGCTTATGGAACCTGGATAAAAAAAAACCATGAGTACTGTAAGTAGAAAATAAGAAAACAAGTCATCGAGTTATAGTCAATTTCTTTTTTAACGAGGCAAAAATCCTGCCCCCTTGCTGCTTACTGCCTGATATTTGATGCTAAGAGAAGGGAATACAGGTTGAAGTTCCCAAACTCTGGCATCCCAAGACTCGGCAACACCCAAAACTCGGCTATGGTTCCGGATTTTCCAAAACACGGCAGAACACCCAAAACCCGGCGCGTAGTTGCCGGGTCGGCCGCTGGGTGCCACCACACTAGGCCGCTTGGTTTCTCCCGCCGATTTGTTTGTTGTTATTGTTCAGTGGTGTTGTGACTGTAGAGTTGTGTACACTGTTATTTTGTGTACTTCTACAGGTCTGTTATTGGTATTATGGCTCCCAAACGTCCAAACATTTTTTTCATGTGATTTTCATGCTTTTTTTCCCCTTAATATATCTAAGTTCTAAAAGTCGGAAAATTCCATTACTCGGCTCGGCGCTGGTCCCGAGGTTGCCGAGTTTGGGAACTTCAACCTGTACTACGCTTCTTCTAAATTTCTGTTGTATTTTATCATAGTTAACCATAGTATCAGGTAAACACAGGCATCATATTAAGCATGAGACCTTATGATAGAATGGAATTTTTGACCTCGTTAAAAAAAGTAGACTCTAGTTAGGCATGCAGAGGCAACTCACAATAGCAACACAAAATAAAAAAGCATAATACAGGACAGCAGCACGATGAGATTATTTAAATGTACATCTGCTATTTCAAATTATATAATCTACCGTCAATAACGCTATAGTCGCCACTGCACTATAATGTCGCCAGGCACCATGTATTACGAATTTAGCATTGCACAATAGTTTATATTATGTACCTGTCTTCAGTGGTCGTGCTGACGTGGCGGCGCTTTGTATAGTCAATAACCTTGTAGTTGGTACTTGCAAAGTGTCTAGATAGGATGAAAATCTTATCTTATCTTGTCTTCAGTGGCACATACAAATCAGTAGTGATGCTAAAATTGTAATATAAAGCGCCTGGCGACATTAGTGCAGTGGCGACTATAGTGTTTTTGACGGTAATGATATAATTATTACCAACTGTTCAACTAAGATCAATGCAAAACATGCCACAGATATACGTACAAACTTCAACTTAATAGGATTTATAGCAACAAGTTTTCTACCAAATATAAGAGCATGCAAGACACCACCACTTCACATCTCTGTTAAAAAGAAAAGAAAAATCACACATATTAGAAAAAAACTCATTAACACACACATCAACATGAAAAGAAGTCACAAAATTATATTATTATCTGAAACAAAGAAAACACAAATGTAAACGAACAACAAATGGCGTAAGGAACAATCAACGCAGGGAAAACAAAACGGTGCAAAAACAAAAACAATACCGAAACATACGCAAACAATGAGAGCTAACGAGAGAGAGAGAGAGAGAGAGAGAGAGAGAGAGAGAGAGAGAAGAGAGAGAAGAGAGAGAGAGAAGAAAAGAGAGAGAGAGAGAGAGAGAGAGAAGAGAGAGAGAGAGAGAGAGAGAGAGAGCGAGAGCGAGAGCGAGAGAGGAGAGAGAGAGAGAGAGAGAGAGAGAGAGAGAGAGAGAGAGAGAGAGAGAGAGAGAGAGAGAGAGAGAGAGAGCGAGAGAGAGAGAGAGAGAGAGAGAGAGAGAGAGAGAGAGAGGAGAGAGAGGAGAGAGAGAGAGAGAGAGAGAGAGAGAGGAGAGAGAGCGAGAGAGAGAGAGAGAGAGAGAGAGAGAGAGAGAGAGAGAGAGAGAGTCGTCAATAATACCTGAAACACTGTCAGCATCGCCTGTACAAAGTTGTCAAAGTTGTGTCTAGGCTTCTCCTCGGTGGCGTTAAAGTTAAACCTTCCCCCGAACACTTGCATGCCGAGCAGTGCAAAGATGATGATGAAGAGGAAGAGGAGGAGCAGTAGAGAGGCAATGGACTGGATGGAGTTGAGGAGCGACGCCACCAGGTTGGAGAGTGACCGCCAATACCTGCAAGAGAAGATGTTGTCGGGTGTTGGAGGGAAGAGGCGGAGAGAACCCTTGGGAAGAAAGGATGAGGAAAAGATGAGGAGGTAGTAGATATGAAGAGAGGAGGAGAGAACCCTTGGGAAGAAGAGTTGAGGGAAAAGATGAGGAAATGAGTAGATATAATGATGGAGAAGAGAAGATGTGATGGCTGTTGGAGGGAAGAGGAGGAGAGAAAGAACCCTAAGAGAGAAGAGTCGAGGGAAAAGATGAGGAAATGAGTAGATGAAATGATGGAGAAGAGAAGATGTGATGGCTGTTGGAGGGAAGAGGAGGAGAGAAAGAACCCTAGGAGAGAAGAATCAAGGGAACAGATAAGGGAATGAGTAGAGAAAATGATGGAGAAGAGAAGGAGGGTAAGGCCGGTTAATGAGGGTACGGTGGTGTCCTGCTGGTGGTTTTGGACAGAGCCTAATTCTTCTCTTCAGTACCATTTCACACCTGTAATGGTTCACCAGCACTTCATTTCCACCACTATTTCTTCCTTAACCTTGCATTCAGAACCCATGTCCCAGGAATCCAAGTTTGTCAATTGTTCTTTGTGTTTTCTGTTTTCGAGCAATCTAATGTTGCTCTCTGCCATCCCATGTGTGTGGCAGCAGACCCGTTGTAGGAAAATAAACAACCATTATGTGCATATGTACAAAATATGAAAGCAATGCAGGGTATAATGGTTTAGGGGAGTGCCTACAGTCTAGTACAGTATTATTATTAGAGAACCAAGTTGTCAATTTCTTTGTATTACTGGTTAGAATATTGACACTGCATGATTTAAAGCCCCCTAGTGTTGTGTGCTGCGAGGCCTTGCTTCCATGACCTTGCCGGGGCTGCCTCCTCCACACTAATACAAGGCACAGCATTAGGAGTCTGACCGCTGCCTCAACAGCTGCAGGAACAATGCAGCAATTCTCCACAAGCTGTACAATTTTTTTTTAGCTTGAGTGTAGGCCCATGCAGGCTTGATGCAGGCTAAACATTCACCACAGCCTTCTCCTTGTAGAGATAGTGTGGGCAAGGGAGGGTAGAGAGGGGGCAGTACCTGAAACACAGTCATCAGAGCAGCCCAGAATGTGTCAAAGTTACTGCGCTGGTCGGAGGGAAACCTGCCGCCGAACATCTGCATCCCGAGCAGGGTGACGATGAAGATGAAGAGGAATAGGACAATGAGGAGGGACAGGATGGAGCGGCACTGGGCGGTGAGAGAGAGCACCAGGTTGCCCAGGGAGTGCCAGTACCTGCAACCACCCACCACACAACGCTACAATCCTGACCAGTGATACCCACATCTCACTCAGGCTTGATGGACCCTCTCTGGGGTCTTGTCATGCCCCTGTTCCTAACTGTGTGGGCTGTCACCGGGAGGCGACCGTAGTGTAACGGTAGCACGTCCGCCCGGCAAGTGGAAGGTCTCGGGTTCGATCCCCGAGCGGTGCCTGCCTTTTCGGTGAACCCCCTACCTCTAACACTAACCTTATTGCAAACACTCATTAAGCTCTTACATAATGAACATAACCCTCCCTCCCTCCCTCCCTCCCTGCCTCCCCGGGACTTACTTGGTGACCTTGAAGACGCGTAACAGGCGGACGCAGCGCAGCACGGAGACCCCGAGGGGCGGCATGATCTCCGTGGAGGTGAGCACGACCTCCGTGATGCTGCTGATCACCACGAAGCAGTCAAAACGGTTGAACAACGATACAAAGTAGCCCTGGAAAGCATAGGTTAGGGGTGAGGGAGGGCAGGGCAGGCTAGGTCACTACAGGAGAAAAAAAAAAAAAAAAAAAAAAAAAAAGGATGGTAGGCTAGGTCAACTCACTACAGGTCATGAGGTTGAAGCAATGACCTGCAACTACTGTAAAACAGGGTCATGTTGGACTACATTCATACATTTGGTCATCCATAGTAAGCAATGTCTAAATTCAAAATCACAAAATATTAATTCCATGTTGTTTTGCCTTGACATGACATGAGTATATAAGTATTTGCCTTGACATGACATGAGTATATAAGTATTTGCAGACTGTACACACCGCGCCATACTCACTTGGAAGCCTAAACTGTACATTTTTAACAACATTTCACAAGTAAACAGCACCACAAAGAAAAGATTTGTATAATCTGAAATGAGAGAACACAGGAGTTAACAAGCAGGAATAGGAACCCTCCCATCTTGCTAACACTACAATACCTATACTCTTGATACACTCTTAAAACAGCGTGAAGCATGTCACAAAGCAATGATGCACAAAGCTGCCGTTCTACCGTCACACAGTTCATAATTTCAAATCAACAAGTGATTCCTGTATATCTACCAGTGAAAGATTGACAAGGACGTGAAGACTTCTACTTACTATACTCTTATACATAGTGTAAATCATACATGAATCCTATGAATCCCTGTGTTGACTGACCTTGGAACTGGCTGAGCCAGTCAGGCTGGCGGTAGTGCTCGCTGGCCAGCACCGCCGTGTTCAGGAACACCAGCACGATGATCAGCCAGTAGAACGCCTGGGACTTCACCGCCTTGCGACACGCTCGCCGAGACCGCCGGTTGATCCTGCGGAGATGACGCATCACAGCCACTGCTTCCCGGCACGGCGGCCCGTCAGTCATAAATGGTCATCACGTGTGTATTTACAGTTATTGCACAAACTGTTTATTATGAACACAGCATTAGGTATCCTTCTAATAGGCATATCTCTGCATTCATAGAATTGCTTATATTTTTGCAGTCAGATTAATTTCCCAACTTCCCTAATTCTCTTTTACATCAGATTTGTTCCTTATATAATTTTGTGTGCCTGAAGGTGCCCCATGTCTGCTGCATGACCCGTGCACGCAGCTGCATCACCCTGCAGATGTGCCTGTACACTGCCTGCAGCTGCATCACCCTGCAGCTGTGCCTGTACACTACACGCAGCTGTGCCTGTACACGACGCTGCATCACCCTGCAGCTGTGCCTGTACGTACATGCAGCTGCATTCACCAGCTGTGTCTGTACACACAGCTGCATCACCCTGCAGCTGTGCCTGTACGCTGCACGCCGCTGTGCCTGTACACACAGTGACGACCCGGCCATTGGGTGTGGAGTGGAGGAAAAACAACTACCGGTGGACATGCATCAGGGAAATATTATAAACCTTGATGTACATCTCAAAACACATGCTTGAGGGCGGAGCAAAACCTGTGTGTGCCATGAGGGGCCACAGGGGGACACACGCCGCCCTGGGGTGTCACACTACTGTGCCATCACATCACACACTACACACCAAAGAAGCTCAAGAAAAAAATCTGCCATAAATACAAACCACTCCCTTCTTGAAGGCCTTCTCCCTTCCTTCATTGAAAAAGTCAGCTAACTTGCATGAGAGGCTGTGCAATGACTCTGGCTAAGAAAGAGTTGACAATGTGATTTACGGGTGTGGCATATGATGGAGTTCAACAAATGAGTTAGTTAGATAAATAAGAGTTATAATAAGATAAATTAGTTCAACAAATAAGAGTTATAATAAGAAAAATGAGTTAGACGAATGTGCCTTATTGAGATGCTGAGTGTGTTGTCATAATCTTCACACTTATGGGAGCTGACTGGAAGACTGTCCGAGGCAGAGACAGACTGGAGGTGACTGGTAGTGTATAGAGTGTCAATAACAACACTGGGGATGTATATACAGTCAGTGGGTGCAAACAGTTAATGAGTAGAGGCGTGTCCTAGTGCAGTCATCAATGTATGCACACACGCACACACACACACACACAAGGAGGCAGTGTGTGGGCCAGGGATTGATTTAATGCCAAAAAAAGGGGAATGTGCCAGACATCAGAGGTCATATGGCACGCTTCCAGGTCAGGTCAGGTTTGGGGGGTGGGGTGGGGGGTCATGCGGGGTCAAGGGGAAAAGAAAAGTTTACCCTCAAAATGGTACACACCCAATTGTTCCCTTCACGAAGCTACACAGGAGAGATAAAAGAAATGCTGTGTTAATTACTACGTTAATCAATGTGTTAATTAAGTTAAGTCCATTAATTATAAAACTGAAATGATAACATGTCATCTTTTTAACACTAACTAAGTACAGGAGAAGTCTTTTCCTTTTCCTTCACGGTTCTGGGTTTTCACCACTCCACTTGCAAGTCAAAACATTTTATTTACTTATCTTATTTTTGTTTGCTCTTTTAAGGCCATTATAAACTGAATGTAAACTGCTTTTTTATATGCAAGGAAAAACCTCCTCATAAGAACTCTGATAAACTAAAAGAGTAAAATATATCCTCATAAGTAATGTTTTTTTTGGCAAACCAAACTTCTAAATTAAAACAAAGATATCCGAGTGATTTATTCTGGAATATGAACCTATCACAACTGTTCCTTATTTAGCTAGGTAAATACTGTACTAATTATCAGTCTTGGTTCACCACTACATGTCTGGGCGGTGACCTCTCTTGGCTGGTGTGGCATTAACACTCAAGGTTGTTCTCGGTAAAGTGCCTTGTGGCTTTAAAAATATATAAAAAATTAATAAATAAAAAGAAGGGAGGCAGAAAAATGGGCTTTTGTGCTCCTTTTCTGCCTATTTTAATACCAGGAGTGTGGGTGTTTAGGGGAATAGTGGTGGTGGCAATATGTTTTGACCCTTGACCCTTGACCCACAGTCTCCCGAGTGACCTGACCTCGGCACAAGATTGCTTCAAAGATATGTTCTCAATTTAAACTTTCTCTTTACACTTTTTTCTTGTGACTGAGGTGACTGTGTGGTGTGAGTGTACAGCCTGAGACAGAAGAGTGGATGGATTATGACTGATACAAACATCAACTATCAACAATGTTCTGAAATAGTTAGAGGGAAATATCTTTGAAGAGAAGTGCATGATGGCAAGATAATGCTATTCCTTCATCGCAGTAACACAGGCAAGCAATAGTTGTCCTCCTATCACAAGCAATGTATTATGAACCCTAGGCACAAGTGAACGAGTAACTCCTTCACGCCCAGATCTTTACTTACCTATACAAAATTGTCTGTTGTTAGCCATAAAATTACAAAAAGTAACACAATACAGTAAGCCCTCTCTAATTCGAACTAATTGGGGGGGAGACCTTACATGTTGCGCCTATCTGCCATAGTTTTTTAGTTATTGAAAAAAACGTGATTTAAAAAAAAAAAAAAATCAAGGCATACCCCTTGCAAAATTTGCAATATTTTTTGAAAAATAAATTTGCTTGAAAATTTGTTCCTAGCAGTTTTCGGACATGCTGAACACGAATCTGGAGTCAATTTTCAGTTACAATGATTAGAAGTCCCTATTTCAGCCAATTCACAATGACATGATACTTCCAGATATTCCTTAAAAAACACATTTGCTGAAATAGGGACTTCTAATCATTGTAACTGAAAACTGACTCCAGATTCGTGTTCAGCATGCCCGATAACTGCTAGGAACAAATTTTCAAGCAATTCTATTTTTCAAAAAATATTGCAAATTTTGCAAGGGGTATGCCTTGATTTTTTGCCTTGATTTTGTTGAAAATCACGTTTTTTTCAATAACTAAAAAACTATGGCAGATACGTGCAAGAGGTATAGAGAAGTAAATATGAAGTAGATAGACTATCATTTGGCATAAAGCAAAAAAATATTGATTGGTAAATAACCGCTAATAATAATAACTTAAATAAATACCCCTCCCAAAATTTGCAATATTTGTTGAAAAATAATTTGCTTTAAAATTTGTTGCTAGCAGTTATTGGGCATGCTGAACACGAATCTGGAGTCAGTTTTCAGTTACAATGATTAAAAGTCCCTATTTCAGCCAATTCACAATGACATGATACTTCCAGATAGCCCTTAAAAATCACAAATTAGACAAAACTTACTACAAGACATAAAAATATGATAGGCATTGCTAGATTAATCATTACTTCAATACAATGATCAGTATTAGTAATTTCAATATTAGTAATATTATAATTAATCCTTATTTGAGCCACCCATGTGGCTACTTATAAAACCCTAGGAATACTATATCAATCCTGTGGGACTTTCAATGCCCTCCTATGACTCCTGTAGGATGCGTGAAGGAGCGAAGAGGCCCGTGAAGGACTCTGAAGGATTGTATACAAAGCGAAGGATACTTTAAAAAAATAGTTCTTTCTCCTCCCATTTCCTCTCCTCCCTTTCTTCTCCTCCTTCTCTCCTCACTTCCTTGTCCCACCTCCTTCCTTTTCCCCCTCTCCCCTCCTTCCTACTCCTCGTCCCTCCTTACCCTCCCCCCCTTCCTTCTCCTCTCCCCTTCTTCCTCCTCCCCCTCCCGCCTTCCTCCGCCTATCATATTTATACGATAATTATCATATATCAGATCACGCTGGGCAGCCGCGGCACGCACCGCATGGGAGAGGTCGGACTCCCACTAGCAAGGCTAAGGATAATGCAAACTTGCTCGAATTATGGAAAGTTATTGAAAAATTTGAACTGGTCGAAAACAGAAAATTATCCGAAGTTTGAATTATACGGGTTCGATTTAGAGGGTTTACTGTATACCAAATTAGCTCGTGGACATTGATACTAAGCAGGTCATATCTATAAAACATTGCTTATACAGGTTAAAGTTCCCAAACTCGGCATCCCAAGACTCGGCAACACCCAAAACTCGGCTATGGTTCCGGATTTTCCAAAACACGGCAGAACACCCAAAACCCGGCGCGTAGTTGCCGGGTCGGCCGCTAGGTGCCACACTAGGCCGCTTGGTTTCTCCCGCCTGATTTGTTTGTTGTTATTGTTCAGTGGTGTTGTGACTGTAGAGTTGTGTACACTGTTATTTTGTGTACTTCTACAGGTCTGTTATTGGTATTATGGCTCCCAAACCATTTTTTCCCCTTAACATATCTACGTACTAAAAGTCGGAAAATTCCATACTCGGCTCGGCGCTGGTCCCGAGGTTGCCGCGTTTGGGAACTTCAACCTGTATTCATCAAAGTCATCTCATGGTACCCAGCTTACAATTACGTTCTGTGCCTCAAGGGGTTCATACACTGAAGGCATGAAGGAGGTAAACACAACAGGCAAGAAGACAAAGACACAACCTTCCCACATACCGGTCAAATCCCCTCTTCTTCTTCTGCCACCACGAGGGCTGCTGCGCCTCGTCATTGTCCTCTCCCTTGTCTGTGTCCACCTCTACCGCCTTGGCTGCAAAGGACACATAGGGGTGAGTGTGGCACGGGGCGGGGCGGGGCGGGGCGTGGAGCTAAGGGGGTCATCAGCCAGGGGGTTGGAGGGGTGACCTGACCTTTTGTTTAGTAGCTGTTATTAAATCTTTGTTTTTATTTATATAATGTAGTATATACACACAGTAACTCTAAAAGCCTTGTGTGTGTACTGCATCTAGGGACTATCAAGACACAGGTATATACACATAATATGAGGCACATATTTCAGAAAGTCGATAAGCGCCATCAAGTAAAAATTCAGAAAATGGCTTCAAAATGTTTCAATGTTCAAAATGTCATATCTTTTAAACATTGAAACATTTCGAAGCCTTTTTCTTCATTTTTTTTATGGATGGCGCTTATCGACTTTCTGAAATAAGCGCCTCATATATATTTTAATGAATAGTACAGAATGAAACAAGGTCTTATGTCAGCTACAACAACTATACTCTTTGTTTTGTGGGGAAAGACGCCTGATTCGCCCCACAGCAATATCTATCAAGCTTAACAACAGTGACTGGCTTGTTGACCTTCTTATCATTACAACAACCTAGCTGGGAAAGAGAGAGAGGGAGAGAGAGAAGAGAAGGGGGAGAGTGGCCTATGATAAAGGGACACAAACATTATACTATTGACAGAGGAGAGGAAGGCATCGTAAAGGAGGAAACAAAGGGATGGACGACATGCTAGATACATTCCTGAGAGAGAGAGAGAGAGAGAGAGAGAGAGAGAGAGAGAGAGAGAGAGAGAGAGGAGAGAGAGAGAGAGAGAGAGGAGAGAGAGAGAGAGAGAGAGAGAGAGAGAGAGAGAGAGAGAGAGAGAGAGAGAGAGAGAGAGAGAGAGAGAGAGAGAGAGAGAGAGGAGAGAGAGAGAGAGAGAGAGAGAGAGAGAGAGAGAAGAGAGAGAGAGAGAGAGAGAGAGAGAGAGAGAGAGAGAGAGAGAGAGAGAGAGAGAGAGAGAGAGAGAGGGGGGGAAAGAGAGAGAGAGAGAGAGAGAGAGAGAGAGAGAGAGAGAGAGAGAGAGAGAGAGAGAGGGGAGAGAGAGAGAAGAGAGAGAGAGAGAGAGGAAAAGAGAGAGAGGAGAGAGAGAGAGAGAGAGAGAGAGAGAGAGAGAGAGAGAAGAGAGAGAGAGAGAGAGAAGAGAGAGAAGAGAGAGAGGAGAGAGAGGAGAGAGAGAGAGAGAGAGAGAGAGAGAGGAGAGAGAGAGAGAGAGAGAGAGAGCGAGAGAGAGAGAGAGAAACACACATAAGACAAAATGCAGACCACAGCAACATTCAGGGTCAACAGCAATACAACACATATCAGTATAACATGGCATAGGCTAAGCACTAAGGCATACCATAGGCACATAGATACAAAGCAGGCATGGGAGGACAAGCAAAGACAAGGCAACAAGCAATGACAAGGCAATGACAAGGCAATGACAGACATAAACAAACCAATCCTGTGTCGCGGAATCATGCCAGGATTTACAAGTATGCAGAGGGTAAGAATTTGTATATAGAAATAGATGAGATATAACTGTAGGTTGATTTACCGGGTACTGAAGAACTGAGGGATTGATATAAGGATTACTGAACACAGAAATAAATGACAGGGGTAGATTATTCAGGCATAGGCGGGATGGTATGACAAGGTGGAACTATTTTACAGATGCCTCGGTGACTATAGGGAGGGGGATGTTTTGTTTTTCACAGCACTAACAACATTATCAACATGGATCTATGCCAGTGAATGCCATGATAGTCTTACTGGGGAGTCTGAAAAGGAACATTGGGGAAGTGTCACATGAAGGGAAATAGTTCAGATTCTACTCAAAAGACAAAAAAGGGGAGAGTAATTGGCCTTATAATTTAGTTCATCTTATGGCATAATCTTTTAATTTTAATATCATGGGAAGGAGAATACATGGTACATTATCATTGATTTTTCTGTGGGTGTTACAGTTTCCTGATGGAGTGTTTGTGTGTGTGGGAGTGACAGGTCAGTCCCCACACTCCATGCAGAGCTGCCACCTTGAGGCCTGTCCAGACCAGCGGGCCTGATGGGCGGGCATGCCCCTCATCGGCACATTTGACGGGCAAACCATGGAAATGCCCGATCCCCTGTTGGGCGAAATCAGCGTGGTGTGGGCGGTGGCTTGAGGAGCTGCCACGCTGCCAGACACAAGATAACATTGGGGATCCATACAAGGCTTGCCTCCCACTTATCACTTCCTTGTAACACAGTTCACATCAGGAACATTACACACATCAATAATTATGCTACACAATACTTTCTTCACAGTAGTACCGGGCACCATGTTTATCGTACCGCACTCGACAACCTACTGGTATCGTCGGGCATGCCCGCCCATTCATCGACTCTGCCGTGCGGACAACATTCACGGGCATGCCCGCCAGAATTTGTCCGCCGACCGCGCTGCCCGCCGGGCACGCCCGCTGGTCTGGACATGCCTTTAAGGGAACCCTGCAGCACACCCATTGCTCCCTTCCTGCCACCCTAAAGCACACTCATTCATTCACTCCTTCCCTTTTAGGTTTCCATGTCACTGCATCTATTTTCAAGGTTTCAGTGTAAAGCAACATGAAGCATTGTTAGCTCACAGCTGTCCCTTTCTTGCCTTGGCACCCAGCCTGACCCGCATCACAACACACACACACACACACACACACCAGCACACCAGCACACCATCAACACTTCCACCCACTCTCCCTCTGCACCTTCCTGCACAATCAGCCTCCACACAGGCGCCACCACACAGCCTCCACACAGCACACAGGATTGCAAGGAAGACTGGTAGCTACAAGTACAGTCATGTTTGGTGGTGGTGGCAGTGACAGAAAGACGATGGACCATCAAGGCACAGCTATTTCATCCTTCTAAACAGCAACAAATAGTTCAAGCATTTGTAACTAGGCAATGTCTATAATTCAGTTTCTTGGAGAGTAAATGGCAGTCTTTTTCTAGTACTAATATAGATCCTGTGTCTTCAAGGGTATTCCTACACAGACATAATAATTTGTATGAAACTGAATATAGTTATAGTACTACATGCCCATTGCCAGAAACTATTCCTAGATGTATTGGCTAGATTTCTAACACTGTATTGAGAGCCATGATGAGATGTGATGGTAGAGTAGTGTACATAATGATGCCTTGGTTATGGTGGAACAATGTTGAAAAAGTACAGTAAATAAAAATACTAGAAAAAGATGAAATAGTAAATTGTAATAGTAGTAAAATGTTAGATAGCAGAGGAGAAATTGCAAGAGTAATGGCGTTGCTAGGAGGAAGTTATGTTGGAGGAATGTTGAAATAGTACACTAAATAAAAACAGTAATAGTAATAGTAATAGTACAGTAAATAAAAAATAGTAAAAGAAGAGTAAATAGTAGATTGAAATAGTAAAATGTTATATAGGTATCGGAGGAGCAGTTGCAAGAATAATGGCTTTGCAAGGAGTGAATAAGTGTATAGCATAAGTGTCTGTCATAAGTGTCTGTCATAAGGAGTAGCATAAGTGTCTGTCATAAGTGTCTGTCATAAGGAGTAGCATAAGTGTCTGTCATAAGTGTCTGTCATAAGGAGTAGCATAAGTGTCTGTCATAAGTGTCTGTCATAAGGAGTAGCATAAGTGTCTGTCATAAGTGTCTGTCATAAGGAGTAGCATAAGTGTCTGTCATAAGTGTCTGTCATAAGTGTATAGCATAAGTGTCTGTCATAAGTGTATAGCATAAGTGTCTGTCATAAGTGTCTGTCATAAGTGTATAGCATAAGTGTCTGTCATAAGGAGTAGCATAAGTGTCTGTCATAAGGCGTAGCATAAGTGTCCTGTCATAAGTGTCTGTCTAAGGAGTAGCATAAGTGTCTGTCATAAGTGTCTGTCATAAGAGTAGCTAGTCATAAGTGTCTGTCATAAGGAGTAGCATAAGTGTCTGTCATAAGTGTCTGTCATAAGGAGTAGCATAAGTGTTGTCATAGGATAGCATAAGTGTCTGTCATAAGGAGTAGCATAAGTGTCTGTCATAAGTGTCATAAGTGTCTAAGGAGTAGCATAAGTGTCTGTCATAAGTGTCTGTCATAAGGAGTAGCATAAGTGTCTGTCATAAGGATAGCATAAGGTCTGTCATAGTGTCTGTCATAAGGTAGCATAGTGTCTGTCATAAGGTGCTAGCATAAGTGTCTGTCATAAGTGTCTGTCATAAGGAGTAGCATAAGTGTCTGTCATAAGTGTCTGTCATAAGGTAGCATAAGTGTCTGTCATAAGTGTCTGTCATAAGTGTCTGTCATAAGGCGTAGCATAAGTGTCTGTCATAAGTGTCTGTCATAAGGAGTAGCTAAGCTCATAAGTGTCTGTCATAAGGAGTAGCATAAGTGTCTGTCATAAGTGTTGTCATAGGGTAGAAAGGTGTCATTATAGATCATAAGTGTCTGTCATAAGGAGGTAGTGCTGCATAAGTGTCTGTCATAAGTGTCTGTCATAAGGGCAAGTAGCATAAGTGTCTGTCAAGAGTAAAGTGTCTGTTCATAAGTGTCTGTCATAAGTGATAGCATAAGTGTCTGTCATAAGGAGTAGCATAAATGTCTGTCATAAGTGTCTGTCATAAGGAGTAGCATAAGGTCGTCATAGGATAGCATAAGTGTCTGTCATAAGGAGTAGCATAAGTGTCTGTCATAAGGAGTAGCATAAGTGTCTGTCATAAGTGTCTGTCATAAGGAGTAGCATAAGTGTCTGTCATAAGGAGTAGCATAAGTGTCTGTCATAAGTGTCTGTCATAAGTGTCTGTCATAAGGAGTAGCATAAGTGTCTGTCATAAGTGTCTGTCATAAGGAGTAGCATAAATGTCTGTCATAAGTGTCTGTCATAAGGAGTAGCATAAATGTCTGTCATAAGTGTCTGTCATAAGGAGTAGCATAAGTGTCTGTCATAAGGAGCAGCATAAGTGTCTGTCATAAGGAGAGTGGTAAGACTGAGGTGTCATAAAAGGAAGCATAGGTGAAGCTTTAGTGGAATATTCATGACAAACAAACATGGCAAAGGACAAAGAATGAGGGGACACACAAGATGACAAAGCACAAGCTGAAACCCCACAGCAACTCAGACAAACAATGAAACAAACACAGACAAACAAAAAACAAGACCAGCACAACAAAACTGCAAACAAAACTCAACAGCGCTCTCTGTAAACAGTAATGAAGCAGTGATGGGAAGCCTGTGTTTGTGGGGGACGGCATACATAGGGTAAACAAAACCTTCATCTGATACCACTTCTTCACAACACAGGAATCAGACACACACCAGAACTGCAGTGATAAAGGAGGAGGAGGAGGAGGGAGGAAGGAAGAGGAGGAGGAAGGAGAGAGGAGGAGGAAGGAGTGGAGGAGAAGGAAAGAGGAGGAGGAAGGAGAAGGAAGAAGTGGAGGAGAAGGAAAGAGGAGGAGGAAAGAGGAGAAGGAGTGGAGAAGGAAGGAGTGATGAAGAAGGAGAGGAGAAGGAGAGGAGGAGAGGAAAGGAGGAAGGAAGAGGAGAAGGAGTGGAGAAGGAAGGAGTGATGAAGGAAGGAGAGGAGAAGGAGAGAGGAGAAGGAAATAGGAGGATAAGGAAGGGGTGTAGGAAAACATTTTGGGTTGAAAAGAAAAAAACACAGACAGAATGGCAGGAAGGGAGAACTGAAAAGGTGGTGGATGACAGTTTAGGAAGAAAGGGAAGGAGGCAAGGAAGAAGAGAGGAAGAGAGGAGGGGAATAAGGGAGAGAATGACACAGGCTAAGATAGTGTCGTGGTAAGGTGGGGCATTGAGTCCATGCTGCCCTCGGGATCAAATACTTGGGAGAAAATAAAATAAGGGTTAAAATCAATTGACACAGTAGAGTGAGATACTGTGCAGGAGCCAAGGAGTAAAACAGGAGGCAATGTATACTGCAGGTCTCAACGGAAAGTGCAACACATACTGCGGGTCTCAACTGAAAGAATAAAAATAACACAGCATTAGCAGCAGCACGGAATTGTGAAAAAAATGGAATTAATTGATAAATCATGACTGAAAAGTAAAGTGTTGTGGTGAGGAACACGAGGACGCCACACCATGCAAGCGTGCTAGCGAATGAGCCTTTTTATGGTGTAAAGTAGCAGCCGGCCCGCGCTCTAACCCAGGGGCAGAGGGCGGGCCTGGCTTGTCACCTGTTCAGTTCTCTGGCCTCATACATACAGTTACGCATAGAGAAGAGAGGCAAGAAGAGCAGAAGGGAGGTTGGGGATGCCACGGACATGGCTCCACGGTTGCTGGTGCCCGGCAGCACTAAACGACGCCCGTCTGAAGATAGGGGGCGGAACGCTGTTATGGCGGCGGCCCACTCCCTTGTGGTGCGGGTGTTGGGTGCCCGCTCTCAAGCTCTATCAAGCTCCGTTCCCCCTCACACAGAGCAGGGCCGGTATGACACCAGAGCTAAGAGTGCATGTTAACTATATGGTTGGGTGTCTAAGGGGAATACTGAAGCTCAATGACTCTTTGGCCCGTACCGAGAGTCATGATGAAGGTTGAGCCACAACCTTCGTCGACTGAGGAAAGTTACCATAAAAGGGATATTTTTCGGAACGAAGAGCAGCGACGACGGTCGAAGGTCGGCACGAAGACACGGGAACCCCCGCCGGTCTTCGTGCCGACCGTCGTCACTGCTCTTCGTTCCGAAAAATATCCCTTTTATGGTAACTTTCCTCAGGCGACGAAGGTTGTCGCTCAACCTTCATCATGACTCTCGGTACCGGCCTTTGAAACATGACAGCTGGACCATGATGCCTGCTGGGGTGAGGGGGAGAAACACCGCCCTCCGGGAGACACCGGTGAGGGGGGAGACACCGCCCTCACGCCTCTGTGGCAAATCAAAACAGACTGTCTGGACCAGCTCCCCTCACAACCCTCTCCTAGGTTAGGCCACCCCAAGCAAGGGTCTATTTGTTATAATGGTTTCCACCCTCCCTGCGCCTCTCCGGCCACTCATGACTCACACCAACTCACCACTCACCACTCGCCACTCACCACTCGCCACTCACCACTCGCCACTCGCCACTCGGCCTCAAGGCACACTCGAGAGGCAGGGAAAATGAGTTTTAATCAAAATTAATATTAAATTGATAAATACGTATTATATATAATTTATCAGGATCAATTTGGTGTTTCTAGAAATGATGATGCACAGAATATGACATATGACAGAAAAGTTCAAATTCAAAGTCTGCAAAAGTATATAAAAAAGTAATAACTGAGATAGTAAAGGTAAAGATGGGAGCATACGCAATGCTGCGCGTGGCATTCGGTGCTCATCTACTTGGCATTGGCCCTTAGAGCCTGTGGTGGGTGAGGACCCGTTACCCCGGGACACAGGGCTAGTGTGACACCCGGGTTACCACAGTTACCTTCCCCAGGTTACCCCAGGTACCCATTTATCAACCCCGAAAGGAAGGAAGAACAGCTGGGTGGGCTGGTCACCGACTTGCCCTGGCCCAGACTCGAACCAGGGCCCGCAGATTGGTAGCCAGGCACGCTAGCCACTGCACCACGGAGGCGACAATAACTGAGATGGGTATATGGAAATCTGCGTACAACAATATTATCTACACAGAATTAAGCTTTACAATTATTTCCAACTCAAGAACTATGGCTGCGAAGTGCCATTAATTGGCCGTGATCTGCACACCAATTGTTCACATTGAAAGGCATTAAAAGATCATTAAAAAACAGTTTCAATCAACAGTTTTGTTTTCTTTCCTTGCCACAAATGACTAGACCATTGTAAGGCACAGTTATTATTTACAGGGAATACCACGTGTAGGTCTCGCGGCCTCTTGTAGCTTCCTTATTTTCTTATGTTCTTATGATATTCACGGCCTTTGTTTGCAGTGAATCGCGTGGTGAGTCCCCAGTGAGTGAGTGAGTGAGTGGGGATGAGGCGGTGGCGAGGCTCTTCCCGGCCAAGGAGCCTCTATAATGGCTCTCTATAATGCCAAGGAGCCTCTATAATGGCTCCCTACAATGACTATAACGGCCGGAGAGCCTCAAGGTCGGGTCGGAAACAACAAAGTCAGGTGAAAACTAGGACAGTATGAGGCCAAAAAATGTGAGCGTCTACGTCAAAAATCAAATCAAAAAGGTAAATAAAGGCAAATTGGTTATGCATACAATCATCAAAATATTGTACATGAGAGCTTTGGCTTCCGGCGCTTTAATCCATGGAGGGAAACTTTTTATGATGAAAACTTGCTCTTGCACCTTGGTGGGGGAGGGGGTACAAAGGTACACTGGCTACAGATAGTACATTGAAAAAAATAATAACCGGGTAAAGGAGGCATATTTCAGAATAGCGAAGGAGAGACTGTGTAGACAATAGTAA
>JACEEZ010010327.1:0-7500 GCA_016584305.1 Chionoecetes opilio | reverse complement strand
TTTCTTTCTTTCCTTTCTTTCTTACTTTCTTTCTTTATGTACACGTGTGTGGATGTGTAGTGGCAGATGTATGTTTGTATTCCTGATTATTTTCAAAGGGAACACCGCAACACAAAACTTCCTATATTCCTCTAGGTCAGAGGTCGGCAACCCAGAATTCGAGAAGAGCCAGTTTCTTCAAACTTGACAGTAAAGCAGTGCTGATGGAGCCGCAGTGTAAATTATGAATGGATATTACGAACAAGTACGAGTTAATAAGTACAAGAGTTCATCCCAATATTTTCCGAGAGACCTAGGACCTGTTTTACACATACACTATTGTACTGCGGCTTTCTAGGCCAGGATTTGATCTCAACTTTTTTACGATAATTTGGACACTTTTTAAGTAGGTGGCAGGAGCCGCACAGGTCTCTTGAAAGAGCCACAGGTTGCCAACCGCTCCCCGGGCAAACACTCGCACACACAGTGGAACTCACAAGTCTTCCTTACATAGTCTTATATAAGTATACTTTTCTCATTCTTACAACTTTGTATCTATTCTGTTTGGCAACTAGGTTTTTCATTGAAGTGATACATGGGAACAACAGATACAGGAAACCTTTGGTCTATGACAAGGGTATCTACTGAAAAAATAAGTTTACAAAAAAAAAGTAATAATTGAATTTTGTGACTCACCCGCTGAGGACACCAAGAATGAGGTTCATGACAAAGAATGCGCCGAGGATGATCATCGATACGAAGAATATCCATTGCCAGCTGTTACCCATGGCGTCGGCGATCTGTGGGAGGGGAGACAGGGTGAGTGTGGTGGTGGTGGTGGTGTAGTGGTGTGGTGGTGGTGGTGTAGTGGTGTGGTGGTGGTGGTGGTGGTGGTGGTGTAGTGGTGGTGGTGTGGTGTGGTGTGGTGGTGTGGTGTGGTGGTGGTGGTGGTGGTGGTGGTGTGGTGGTGTGGTGGTGGTGGTGGTGGTGTGGTGGTGGTGTGGTGGTGGTGGTGGAGTGATAAGAGAAGACACCACACCAGAATAACAAACTAGAAACACACCACCACAAACCAGAAAATAATATAACCTCACTTAATCTTCACAAAATAATATAACAGTATATTTCTAACCTCTTTCCCCAACCCAAAAATAATCTAACCTCACATTAAATCTTACCCCCCAAAAAAAAATCCATTCATGAGACCCTACCACTTTTCTATCTGGCCTTCAAAATCTACCACAAAACCACATATTTACCACACATATCTAACACAAGACCCATCCATTCAGACACTCACATGGTATACAAAGTCACATAACATAAGTAAACAAATCATGAGTGTACCTACTTATCTATCTATCCATCTTCTACCACAAAAAAGTATGCTACTAGTACTTTCTAGCCTACCTTTCTCTCCCTACATTTCTATCTATCTTCTACCACAATAAAGGCATGACCTCAACCCTCCTGACCTGACCCCATGACCTTCTGACACCCTCCCAACCCACTCAAGACACTCAGACACTCACATAGTACATCATAACCTAACCTAACCTAACCTAACCTAACCTATTTTACTATCTATCCATCATCAACCACAAACAGTCATGACCTCAACCCTCCTGACCTGACCCCATGACCTTCTGACACCCTCCCAACCCACTCAAGACACTCAGACACTCACATAATACATCATAACCTAACCTAACCTAACCTATTTTACTATCTATCCATCATCAACCACAAACAGTCATGACCTCAACCCTCCTGACCTGACCCCATGACCCTCAAACACCCTCCCCAGACACTCAGACACTCAGACACTCACATAGTACATCATAACCTAACCTAACCTAACCTATTTTATTATCTATCCATCATCAACCACAAACAGTCATGACCTCAACCCTCCTGACCTGACCCCATGACCCTCAAACACCCTCCCCAGACACTCAGACACTCACATAGTACATCATGTCCGTCCATCCCTCCATAGTGATACACTGGAACACGGTGAGCATAGCCAGGCCAAAGTTGTCAAAATTGGTAATGCCGAAGTTAGGTCCTTCCCAGCCCTCCCGACAGACCCAAAACTGTCCGTTTTCGTCGAGCTCCGAGCACTTGAAGCCGCCACTGTCGTCATCGGTGTCGTTGTTGCAGGGGTGCGGATTTTCCATGCTGCTGCCTGTGGGGGGTAAGGGAGAGTGAGAGGGGGGGTGATAGGTGGTTAGTTGGGAGTCAATAGGGAGCTTTAAAAGGAGAGTGAGAGAACAAGAAGTAACGGATTCAAACTGGAAAAGCAGGGAGAGTGAGAGGAGGGGTGATAGGTGGTCAGTGCGAAGTCAATAGGGAAGGGAAATAGCTACATAATGCTCATTGTTTATATGTAGTGCATTGAAAAGATACTAATAAATGTTTGTAAATGAGGGAGAGTGTGACGTAAGGAGATGGAGCAGGGAAACTAGGAAGGCTAGGAGAAGGAGGGGAGGAGATGGAGCAGGGAAACTCATTGGCCTCACGTGTTTGGGTGTGAAAACTGCGGTCAGGAAAATAGGGTTGGAAAAAAAAAACAGTACAAAAAATAGGGTTGGAAAAAAAAAACGGTACAAAAAATAGGGTTGGAAAAAAATAACGGTACAAAAAATAGGGTTGGAAAAAAAAAACGGTACAAAAAATAGGGTTGGAAAAAAAAAACGGTACAAAAAATAGGGTTGGAAAAAAAAAAACGGTACAAAAAATAGGGTTTGGAAAAAAAAAACGGTACAAAAAATAGGGTTGAAAAAAAAAAACGGTACAAAAAATAGGGTTGGAAAAAAAAACGGTACAAAAAATAGGGTTGGAAAAAAAAAACGGTACAAAAAATAGGGTTGGAAAAAAAAAACGGTACAAAAAATAGGGTTGGAAAAAAAAAACGGTACAAAAAATAGGGTTGGAAAAAAAAAACGGTACAAAAAATAGGGTTGGAAAAAAAAACGGTACAAAAATAGGTTGAAAAAAAAACGGTACAAAAAATAGGGTTGGGAAAAAAAAACGGTACAAAAAATAGGGTTGGAAAAAAAAAAAACAGGTACCAAAAATAGGGTTGGAAAAAAAAACAGTACAAAAAATAGGGTTGGAAAAAAAAAAAACGGTACAAAAAATAGGGTTGGAAAAAAAAAACGGTAAAAAACAAAAAAATAGGTTGGAAAAAAAAAAACGTACAAAAAATAGGGTTGGAAAAAAAAAACGGTACAAAAAATAGGGTTGGAAAAAAAAACGGTACAAAAAATAGGGTTGGAAAAAAAAAACAGTACAAAAAATAGGGTTGGAAAAAAACTGCAGTAAAAAGCATAGATTTAAAAAAGGGAAATAGGGAAAAAGAGGACACACAAATAATGACGTAGAATAAAAACACAAAAAAGGACATAGGAAGAGACCTACTAGAAAAGTAGGTCATGCTTGGCTCAACAACGTCTACGTATAAAGGTTGAAATGTAGACTCGCGAGTAAGACTGAGTCATAGGGAGATGATGTGACAAACATAAGAGGAGAGATGTGAGGGAACATAGCTCAGGAGGAGGTGAGGACCACATAAGGCCGAGAGAGGAGGTAAGATGATGAGAGAGAGAGAGGAGGAGGAGAGAGGAAGGAGGAGGAGGAGGAGAGGAGAGAGAGAGGAGAGTGAGGAGGCAGTGAGGAGAGGAGAATGTAGCGAGGAGGAGGAGCCGAGTCGATGAGGGGAGAGAGGATGAGGGAGGAGAAGAAAGGAGGAGAGAGGAGTGAGGAGCAGAAGGAGAATGAGCTAGGGATGGAGGGAGGAGGAGGACGACGGAGGCGGAAAGGAGGAGGAGGAGGAGGAGGAGAGGATGAGGAGGAGGAGGAGGAGGAGGGAGGAGAAGGAGGAGGAGGAGGTTAAGAATGATGAGGAGGAGAAGCTATGGACAAGAGAAGGGGATGAATCTTAAAAACATTGCATTAAACTGTGATAAAAGAGTCAATAGTCAATTTTCGGAGTCAGTAGGGAGCTTTAGTCAATTTTAGGGAGTACATATTATTCATTATACAATTATAGGGCACTTTTTAGTTCACAGGGTAAGACGACTCACTTGGTACGCCAGACACCAATCTGAGCGGCCGTAGGACCCTGAAAGCTCGCAGGGCCTTGACATCGAAGCCGGTTTCCCCGCCCTTGCCCTGCATCAGGAAGTCCAGGGCGCCGCTCACCAGCCTGCCGGGGACAAGGCTCTCAGGGGGGACAAAAAAAAAAAAAAAAAAAAAAAAAAAAAAAAAACAGTCTTACAGGGAAGAGGGACGACATTCAAATACAGGTCAAGAAAATTCACATCCAGTAAACCCTCGCTAAATCGAACCCGTATCATTCAAACTTTGGAATAATTCGACCTGTTTGGGAGGAAGAAGAACTATTTTATTTAAGTATACTACTTCGCTTTGTGTACAATCCTTCAGAGTCCTTCACGGGCCTCTTCGCTCCTTCATGCATCCTACAGGAGTCATAGGAGGCGTTAGAAGTCCCACAGGATTGCTATAGTATTCCTAGGTTTTTATAAGTAGCTACTTGACAATCGCATGGGTGGCTCAAATAGGGATTAATTATAATAATACTGATCGTTGTATTGAAGTAATGATTAATCTAGCAATGCCTATCATATTTTTATGTCTTGTAGCAAGTTTTGTCTAATTTGTAATTTTTAAGGAATATCTGGAAGTATCATGTCATTGTGAATTGGCTGAAATAGGGACTTATAATCGTTGTAACTTAAAATAGATTCCAGATTCGTATTCAGCATGCCCGAAAACTGCTAGGAACAAATTTTCAAGCAAATACATTTAAAAAAAAATATTGCAAATTTTGCAAGGGAAACTTTACTTTTGATCCCTTGAAAAATTTGTAATATATTTTGAAAAATAGATTTGCTTGAAAATTTGTTCCTAGCAGTTTTCGGGCATGCTGAACACGAATCTGGAGTCAGTTTTCAGTTACAATGAATTAGAAGTCCCTATTTCAGCCAATTCACAATGACATGATACTTCCAGATATTCCTTAAAAATCACAAATTAGACAAAACTTACTACAAGACATAAAATATGATAGGCATTGCTAGATTAATCATTACTTCAATACAATGATCAGTATTAGTAATTTCAGTATTATTATTATTATTATTAATCCCTATTTGAGCCACCCATGCGATTGTCAAAGTAGCTACTTATAAAACCCTAGGAGTACTATAGCAATCCTGTGGGACTTGTAATGCCCTCCTGTTATGCTGGTGTCTCTCTCTGCCCCCCACTCTCTCTCTCTCTCTCTCTCTCTCTCTCTCTCTCTCTCTCTCTCTCTCTCTCTCTCTCTCTCTCTCTCTCTCTCTCTCTTCTCTCATCCTCTCTCTCTCTCTCTCTCTCTCTCCTTTCCCACTGTCCCACATCAAATCTACGTCACTACCAATTCTCGCTCTCTCACTCATCCCCACTCTCTCTCTCTCTTTCTCTTTCTCTCTGCCCGCTTCTCTCTTCCCCCTCCCCCCTCACTCACCCGATGACCACGATGAGAAAGTCGAGGGTGTTCCAGACGCTCCTGACGTAGGCGCCCGGGTGCAGGATAAACCCGTAGGCGATGATCTTCATGAAGCATTCTAGCGTGAAGATCACCATGAAGATGATCTCGATTTGTTCCTAAAGACACACCGTCATATTAGTACACGGAGAGGATTAACACCGCCTTGTCTTACCAGGTGTATGTGTGTGTGTGTGTGTGTGTGTAAAATGTCTATCGCACTTATATAATCACAAACTTAGGTCGCTATAAATGTAAGGTAAAGTAAGGCAATTATATAAGATGAGATACGATCAAATAATGGCAATATAAGGTAAGGTAAGGTAAGGTAAGGTAAGGTAAGGTAAGGTAAGGGAAGGGAAGGGAAGGGGGATGGGAAGGGAAGGGAAGGGAAGGGAAGGGAAGGGAAGGGAAGGGAAGGGAAGGGAAGGGAAGGAAAGGAAAGGGAAGGGAAGGGAAGGGAAGGGAAGGGAAGGGAAGGGAAGGGAAGGGAAGGGAAGGGAAGGGAAGGGAAGGGAAGGAAAGGTAAGGTAAGGAAAGGTAGAATACGACAGGGCGAAGTAAGGTAAGGCAAGGGAAGGGAAGGGAAGGGTAAGGAAGGGAATGGAAGGCAAGGGAAGGTCAAATAAGACAGGGCAAGGTAAGGTAAGGTAGAAACAAGGCAAAGCAAGGTATGGTAAGGCAAGGGAAGACTTAGCACTCACCAGCTGGGCGTTGGTGGCGTTGGAGTCTGAGTTGGGGTAGGGCGTGTAGACCGCCAAGGCCACGCAGTTCGCGAAGATGGTCACCAGGATGAACCACTCGAAAGGCCTTGCATGGGTAGTTAAGGGCAATACTGTGTGTGTGTGTGTGTGTGTGTGTGTGTTTTAGCAAAGAGAGATAAGATATAAGATACTTTGATCCAATCTAGACACTTTGCAAGTACCAACTACAAGGTTATTGACTATACAAAGCGCCACCACGCCAGGACGAACTTGGTGGACTCGAATCGCTGACCGAATGCAGGGACTCTGCACGCGCAAGCTCACGACTCTACCAACCATGCTAGCAAAGAGAGAGAGAGAGAGAGAGAGAGAGAGAGAGAGAGAGAGAGAGAGAGAGAGAGAGAGAGAGAGAGAGAGAGAGAGAGAGAGAGAGAGAGAGAGAGAGAGTTTGTGTGTATGTGACTGTGTGTGTGTGTGTGTGTGATGTGTGACTGTGTGTGTGTGTGTGCATTACATTTTTTGGGTTTTAATGTAATTATTATTTGGACCCCCCCCAAAAAAAAAATTACTAGTAATGTAACTTATGTTTGTCTTAATATGACGGTAATTTATATTTTTGTGAATAAACCAACAGATAGTCCCCACTGTTATAGTCGCAGAAGTAAACAGCGGATAACACAGCATAATAACATAAGAAAATAAGGAAGCTACAAGAGGCTGTGAGACCTACACGTGGTAGTTCCCTTGTGCACGGGAAGGTAAATGTTGGGTTACAAAAATAAGTGAAACAAAAAGGAATGAATGAACCCATGTGATTTACTGAAGCATGTGACCCACTGAACCCATGTGACCCACTGTTTGTGACCCGCTGAAAACCATGTGACTCACTGTTTGTGACCCACCGAACCCATATGACCCGCTGAACCCATGTGACCCACCGAACCCATGTGACCCGCTGAACCCATGTGACCCACTGAACCCATGTGACCCGCTGAACCCATGTGACCCACTGAACCCATGTGGACCCGCTGAAGCATGTGACCCACTGAACCCATGTGACCCGCTGAACCCATGTGACCCACTGTGTGTGACCCGCTGAACCCATGTGACCCACTGTTTGTGACCCGCTGAACCCATGTGACCCACTGTGTAGACCCATGTGACCCACCATTGAACCACGTTGTGACCCGCTGAACCCATGTGACCCACTGTTGTGACCCCTGAACCCATGTGACCCCGAACCCATGTGACCCACTGTTGTGA
>JACEEZ010010326.1:0-24390 GCA_016584305.1 Chionoecetes opilio | reverse complement strand
AAAAAAAAAAAAACCCTTTTTTCTAGTAAATATAACTTCATTATCTATTATTATCATATATATATATTATATATATATATATATAGTATAATATATATATATACATATATATATATTATATATACATATATATATAATATATATATATATAATACATATACATATATATTATACATAGATATATTAATACTATATATAATATATACTATTAATGAACTATATATATATAATATATAATAATATATATTTATACATATTAATATCATATAATAACATAATAATATAACAATAATATATACATATATATATAAAAAATAATATACATATATATATATACATATATATAATATACATTATATATATATAGACATATATATATATATACATATATATATATATATACATATATTAATATACATATATTTTTTTATTATATACTATACATATATATACATTACATATATATATCATGTACATATTATATATATATACATATATATATCTTACATTTAATATATATACAAGAATATATATACATATATATTATATATACATATATATATATAACATATATATTATATATACAATATATCATATATAGCATATCTATATATATATACATATATTATATATAAATATACAAGTATATATACATATACATATATATATATATACATATATATATACTATTACATATTATATATATATACATATATAATATATACATATATATATATATACATATATATATATACAGTATATCATATACATATATATATATATTATACATATTATATATATAATATATATATATATACATATATAATTATTATACATATACTTATATATATACATATATATATATACATATCTATGATTAGATACAATATATATATATATACTAATATAATTATATTATACATATATATTATAAATAAGACATAATTATATATATACATATATATACATATATATATTACATATATATATATAACATATATATATATATACATATATATTATATATACATAATATATATATTATTATATATTAATATCTATATATATATATCACATTATATAATTATAAATTATATATATATATACATATATATATATATACATATATATATATATACATATATTATATATATATAATATACTTATACACATATACATATCTATACATATACAATATCTATATATATACATTACCTAATAAATATATATATATATATATTTATACATATATATATATATACATATATATAATATATACATATATATATATATACATATATACACGTACATATATACACGTACATATCTACACGATATATATACATACACGTATATATACATACACGTATATATACATACACGTATATATACATACACGTATATATACATACACGTATATATACATACACGTATATATACATACACGTATATATACATACACGTATATATACATACACGTATATATATAACCGTATATCTATATACACGTATATATACATATACAGTATATATATATACACGATATATATATACACGTAATATATATACACGTATATAGATATACACGTGATACTATATAATACACGTATAATATATTACACGTATATATATATACACGTAATATATATACACGTATATATATATATACACGTTATATATATATACACGTAATATATATACACGTATATATATATACACGTATATAATTACAAGTATATATATATGCACGGATATAGATATACACGTATATATATATACACGTATATATATATACACGTATAATATATTAACACGTACTAATATATATACACGTATATATATATACCACGTATATATATATACACGTAGATATATATCCACGTTTAATATATATACACGTAATATATTATTACACGTATATATATATACACGTATATAGTATATATACACGTATATATATATATACACGTATATATATATATACACGTATATATATATAGTACAAGAAATATATATACACGTATATTATATTACCGTATATATATATACACGTATATATATTATACACGTATATATATATACACGTATATATATATACCGTATATATTATAGACACGTTATATTATATCTACACGTATATATATATACACGTATAATATATAACAGGATATAATATACACGTATATATATATAACGTATATTCTATATAACGTTATATAGATCTACACGGATATATATATACACGTTATATATATACTACACGTATATACATATACACGTATATATAGATATCACGTATCTATATATACACGTAATATATATACGTGCATTATATATACACGTATATATATATACACGTATATATATATACACGTATATATATATACACGTATATATATATACACGTATATATATATACACGTATATATATATACACGTATATATATATACACGTATATATATATACACGTCTTATATATACCGTATATATATATACAGTATATATATATACCAGTATATCTATATACACGTTATATATATATACACGTATATATATATACACGTATATATACTATACACGTATATATATATACACGTATATAATGCTATACACGGTATATATATATACACGTATATATATATACCACGTATATATATATTACACGTAATAAATATAACACGCTAATATATATATACAACGTATAATATATACACGTTATATATATATACACGATATATATATACACGTTATATATATATCACGTCTATATATATACACGTATATATATATACCGTATATTATAGCATACACGTATCGTATATATATATACACGTAGATATATACACGTTATCTATTATACACGTATACATAGTATCATATGTATGGTATATATATACGTAATATATACATATATATACGTATATATACATATTATATACGATATATAAGTATATATACCATATATACATATATATACGTATAGATACATTATATACATATATATACGTATATATATACATAAATAAATTATTATAATAATGTATACCTATACATATATATATGTTATATAACATATTAATATAAATAATTTATTTTATGTATATATACATATATATACATAAAATACAATATTTATATATAGGAATATCATATATATATGTATATATACATATATATAAATAATTTATTTTAGTATAATACGTATATATATGTATATATGTTATATATACGTATATATCTGTTATATATGATAGATACGTTTATATTACGTATATTATGTATATATACGTAATATATAGTATATATACGTTATATATATAACATATACATATCTACAGATGTATAGTGTATATATATACGTGTATATATATACGGGTATATATATATACGTTGTAGATATATATACGTGTATATATTATACGTGTATATATATATACGTGTATATATATATAGTGTACTATATATATACGTGTATATATATATACGTGTATATACTAGATCCGTGTATATATATATACGTGTATATAATATATATTTTATATATACGTATATTATATATATTATATGTATATAGTATATATTATATATTATATATAGATATATATATATATTATATATATATATATGTATATATATATATATATATATATAATATATATATATTAGTAATATTATTATATAGTATAATATTATTATATAAAAATATTATATATATATATGGTATATTTTAATTTATATATATATATAATATATATATATATATATGTATATATACGTAATGTATATATTACGTATGTATATATACGTATCTATATATAACGTAATGTAATTATACTATGTATATATACGTATGTATATATACGTATGTATATATACGTATGTATATATACGTATGTATATATACGTATGTATATATACGTATGTATATATACGTATGTATATATACGTATGTATATATACGTATTGTATATATACGTATATGTACGTATACGTATATGGTAATAATACGTATATGTATACGGTATATGTATAATATACGTATATGTATGTATACGTATACTGTATATATACGTATATGTATGTATACGTATATGTACGTATACGTATATGTACGTATACGTATATGTACGTATACGTATATGTACGTATACGTATATGTACGTATACGTATATGTACGTAGTATGTATAGTATACGTATTGTAATATATACATAATATGTAATATACTATATGTTAATATACATATATGTTAGATATGTATATGTAAGGTATATATAATATATGTATATATTATGTATATATCCATATGTGTTATCTGTATATCTACATATATGTATATATATGTATATATGTATATTATACATAATATGTATATATAATGTTATATATGTATATATGTATCTATACATATATGTATATATACGTATATGTATATATACGTATATGTATATATATGTATAAATGTATATATACATTATTTATATCATACATATATGTATATATAACATATATGTATAGTATACTCTATGTATTATATCATATATGTATATATACATATATGTATATTACATATATGTTATATACATATATTATTATACATATTTTATATATATGTATAATGTATATATAACATATATGTATATATATGTATATTTATATATACAATAGTATGTATATGTATATGTATATGTAATATATACATTAGTTATATATATGTATATGTATATACATTATATGTATATTATGTATATGTATATAGTATATGTATAGATACATATATGTATAATATATGGTATATGTATATTGTATATAGACATATAATGTATATCTATGTATATGTCTATATACCATATATTTATATATATTATATGTATAAATCTACATATATGTATATTATAATGTAATATATATCATATTGTATATATATGTATATGTATATATACATTATATTGTATATATTACGTATATGTATATATATGTATATGTATATATACGTATATGTATATTAATGTATCTGTATTATACTATATGATATGTGGTCTGCGTCTAATGTATAATATATGTATATGTATATCTAGGTATATGTTCTATTTTAATGTATAATTTATATATCCATATATTATATATGTAATCTTATATATCCCTATATGTATATATATGTCATATGTATATTATATCATATAATGTACTATAGGAGTATCTGTCTATATCATATTGTATATATATTTATGTACATATACCATATATGTTATATAGGTATAGTATATATACATCTATGTATATATATGTTATTGTATATATACATATATTGTATATATATGTAATATGTATAATACACATATGTATATATTAATGTATATTTTTACTGTATATATTGGTATATGTATATATACATATATGTATATATAATGTATATGTATATATACATAGTATATATACATATATTTATATATATGTATATGTATAATTCCAGATATTTATATATATGTATATGTATATATACATATATGTATATATACATATAATGTATATATATGTAGAATGTTATATACATATTGTATATATATGTATAATGTTATATAAACATATATGTATAGTATATGTATATGTATATACCATATATGTATATGTATATATACATATATATCCATAATATGATATATACATAGATTACATATATGTATCTAATATGTATATATACATATAGTATATAATATGTATAATATACATATAGATACATATATGTATATATATGTATATATACCATATAGTAGATATATGTATATCTACATATATGTATATATATGTATATATACTAGATGTATATATACTTATGTTATATAATGTAGTATATACATATATGTATATATATGTATATATACATATATGTATATATCATGTATATATACAATAGATGTATATGTATATGTATATATATGTATATATACATATATTATATATATGTATATATACATATATGATATATATACATATATGTATAATATATGGTATATATTACATATATGTATATACATGTATATATACATATATGTATATATATGTATATATACATATATGTATATATATGTCTATAATACATATATGTATATATATGTATATATACATATCTGTATATATATTTATATACATATATGTATATTATGTATATATACATTCTGTCTATATATGTTAATATAACATATATGTATATTATGTATATATACATATATGTATAGTCTATGTATATTTATGTATTATACCATATATGTATATATATGATATATATGTATATATACATATATTATATATATAGTGTGATTAAGCATAGATGTATATGATAATGTATATATACATAGTATGTATATATATGTATATATACATACTATGTATAATTATATGTGTATATACAATATATGTATATATATGTATATATACATATATTTAATATGTATATATACATATATGTCGATAATTTGTATAGGTATATATACATATATGTATATATTGTCTATGTATATACCATATATTATATATTTGTATTGTATAATACATAATGTATATATATGTAATATGTATATATACATATATGTATATATTGTATATGTATATATACATATATGGATATATGTATATGTCTATATACATATTCTATATATGGTATATGTATATATACATATATGTATATATCATGTATATGTATATATACATATATGTATATATATGTTAATATATACATATATGTCTATATATGTATGTATATATACATATATGTATATATATGTATATGTATATATTACATTATGTACTATTATGATGTATATGTGTATGTACATATATGTATATATATGTGATATCTATATATTAACATATATGTATATATCTGTATATATACATATAGTATATAATATGTAGTATATATACCTATATGTATCTATATGTATATGTATATATACATATATGTATATCACATTATATGTGATATACATATATGTATATATATGTATATGTATATATAGCTATGATTATATATAGTTATATGTATATATACATAATATGTATATATATGTTATCATGTAATATAACATATATGTTATATATTTATATGTATATATGCCATATATGTATATATATGTATATGTCTATATAACATATAATGTTATATATGTATATTATATATACTAATATGTATATATACTTATATGTTATATATACCATATATGTCTATATATGTATATGTATATTACATATATGTATATATATGTTATATGTATATAATACATATATGTAGATAATCTGTATATGTATATTACATATATGTATCTATACATATATGTATATATAATGTATATGTATATATCATATATGTATATATATGGATATGGATTATACATATATGTAGAGTATATGTAATATGTATATATACATATAGTTATATATATGTATTACAATGTCTATATACATTATATGTAATATATTATCATGTATATATACATATTGTATATAGATGTATTGTAATATATGTATATGTATATATTATGTATAGTGTATATATATGTATATGTATATCTATTTATATTTATATATATGTATATTCTATATACATTATGTTATTTGTATTTATATATGTATATATATGTATATGTAATATATACATATATGTATATATAAGTATATGTATAGATGTATATTATGTGATATATACCTATATGTATATATATGTTTATGTATATGTATATATAATGTATATTGTAATATATGTAATATATATGTATATATGTATATATTATGTAGATGTATAGTATGTATATATATGTATATTTATATATGTATATCTATGTATATGTATCTATGTTATCTGTTATATGTATCTATATGTATATGTATATATGTATAGATATATGTAATATGTATATTATATATATGTATCATATATATATATGTATATGTATATGATGTATATATAATGTATATTGTATATCTACCCATGATATGTATATATAAGTAATGTATATACTGTATATATGTTATATACTATTGTTAATTATGTATATGTATATATGTCTATCAT
Organism: Chionoecetes opilio; assembly: GCA_016584305.1. Lineage (NCBI taxonomy): Eukaryota > Metazoa > Arthropoda > Malacostraca > Decapoda > Majidae > Chionoecetes > Chionoecetes opilio. The sequence continues at coordinate 16,322 of JACEEZ010010326.1, read as the reverse complement.
ATGTATATGTATATATGTATATGTAATTATGTATATGTATATTTATATATATGTATGTATACCCTATATGTTCTATATATGTATGTATACATATCTGTATATATATTATATATACATATATGTATATATATTTGTATACATATAGTATATATAATGTATTTATACATATATGTATATATATGTATATATCTATATGTATATATATGTATTATATGTATACTATGTATATGTATATATATGTATATGTATATATATTATCATGTATATGGATATCGATTTTATTTTATGTCTATATATGGATATTTATGTATATATCATATATGTATAATGTATGATAATTATACATATATGTATGTAGAATGTATGTAATATATTTCTATTTATATAGTATGTATATGTATATGTTATGTATTATGTATGTATATTGTATATATACATATATGTATATATACATATATGTATATATATGTTATATTCCCTATTGTATATGTTATATACATTGTATATGTATGTATATTTATATATACATATGTAATATGTATGTATATTTATATAACTATGTATTGATATATATATAATGTAGAGATACATAATGTATATGTATGTATATGTATATATCATATTGGTATATGTATGTTAATGTATATATACATATGATATGTATGTATATGTATATATGCATATGTATATGTTATGTATATGTATATATCCTGTTATAGTATGTAATATGTATATATACATGTGTATATGTATGTATATGTTATGTATGATGTATATTATGTTATGTATGTAACATGTATATAGATGTATATATACATAGGTATATATATGTATTACTGATCCATATTAATATATGTAGATGTATGTATATGTATTATACCTATGTATATATATTTATATGTATATATACATATGTATATATGTCTAGTATATGTTTGTATATCTATTATATATGTATAGTATATATACGTATATGTATATATACGTATATGTATATATACGTATATTATATATACGTATATTTATATATACGAATATGTATATAATACGTATATTTATTATACGTATATGTATATATCCGTATATGTATATATACGTATATGTATATATACGTGAATGTATAATATACTATAGGTTATATACATATATGTATATATACGCCATATGTATATGTACGCATGTAATATATTACGTATATGTATATATACGTATAGTGTATATATACGTATATGTATTATACGTATGTATATATACGTAATGTATATATAACGTATGTATATATACGTATGTATATATACGTATGTATAATATACGATGTATATAATACGTAATGTATATATACGTATGTATTATACGTTGTATATCTACGTATGTATATATACTATGTCTATATACGTATGTATATAGACGTCTGTATATATACTATGTATATGTCCGTATTTATATATAATACGGTATTGTATATATACGTATATGTATATATACGTAGGCTATATGTATATTAACGTATATGTATATATACTATATGGATATATACTTAGGCTATATGTATATATACGTATATGTATATCGATCGTATATGTATATATTACTATCATGTTGTATATAGCGTATATTATATATATCGTATGTATATATACGTTATATGTACAGTATATACGTATCTGTTATAATATACTTATGTTATAATACGTATATGTCTATATACGTTATTGTTAATACAGTATATGTATATATACGTATATTATATATACGTATATGTTATATGTTATGTATGGTATATATACATTATGTATATAATGTATATATCATGTGTATATTGTATATATACATATATGTATATATATGTATATATTATAAGATACATATATGTATAATATACATATATGTATGATATAATGTAATATATACAATATAGGTCTATATCATGTATATGTATAATATACCTATATGTTATATATACATATATGTATATTACATATACTTGTTAAATAAATATACAATATAATTTATTATACATTATATGTATATATACCACTATATGTATTATATACATTATATGTATATATACTATAAGGATATATATGTATAAACTGTATAATACATATATGGTATATATATGTTAATCTATGTATATATACATATATGTATATATACATATTGTATATATTGTTATATGTATATATACATTATGTATATATATTGTATACTGTATATTGGATATGTATATATCATATATGTATAATATATGTATATGTATATGTATAATATGTATATGTATATATACATATAGTATATATATTATATGTAATATATACATCTAGTATATCTATGTATATTATCTATACATTATATGTATATATATGTATAATATACATATAGTCTAAATATGTATATGTATATATACATATATGTATATATACATATATGTATATATATGTAGATGTTAATATATCCGTATATGTAATATATATGATATATGTATATATAATGTTATATGTCTATCTATGTATATATAGGTTAGGTATATATATGTATATGTATACATATTGTGATATGTATATTATGTATATGTAATATATATGTATATGTATATATACATATATGTATATGTGATGTATATGTATATATACATATATGTAGTATATATGTATATGTATAATATACATATATGTATATATATGTATATATATACATATATATACAATTATTACTATATGTAATATATATGTTATATACATATATATACATATATGTTATAATCATATATATACATATATGTATATATATGTATATATACATATATGTATATATATGTTATATACATATATATACTAATGTATATATATGTATATATAATGTTATATATACATATTCTATACATATATGTATATCTATGTATATATCCATTCTAATACGATATATACATAACTGTATATATAATGTATATATATGTATATGTAAATATATACATATCTAAACATATCATATATATACATATATATACATATATGTATATATTGTATATATATGTATAGTATACATATAATTACCTATATGTATTATTGTATATATACCTATATATAGAGCTATATACAATATGTATAGATATGTATATATATTTATAAGTATATATACATATATATACTATATTGTATATATACATTTATACCTATTATACATATATATACATATACTGTATATTATGGTCTATGTAAATATACATATATGTATATAGTATGATATATATACTATACATATATATACATATATATACATATATGTATATATATGTATATATATGGTATATATACATATTATACATCTATATACATATATATACCATATATATACATATTTAATAGATATGTATATATATGTATATATATGTATATATACCTATATATAACATATATATACATATAATGTTATATATATGTATATATATGGTTATAGATTGTATATATACCTAGATATACATATATGTATATATACATACTACCTATATATACAGAGATGTATATATATGTATATATGTATATGTATATATACTATATGTCTACTATATGTAGTATATACATTACATATATATACATATATATACATATATGTAGTATATATGTATATATATGTTATATATACATATAATACCTATATGTATATATATGGTATATATACATTATATATACATATAATACATATATGTAGCTATATGTATATATAGTGTATATGTATATATATGTATATATCATATACATATATATACATTAGACTATATGTATATATATGTATATATATGTATATACATATATGTACCATATATGTATATCTATGTATATATACTATATATACATATATATACATTATATGTAATATATTATAATACATGGTATATGTATATAATACATATATATAATATAGTATATATACACGTAGACATAGATATACTGTATATACCTATATGTATATATTATGTATATGTAATATTATACATATGGTATATATATGTATATATACATATACATATATATACATTATAATCATATATGTAATAATATTATATGTATAGTATACATATATATACATATATGGTATATATATGTATATATATGTTATGTATATATACATATATATACATATAGTATATATACCATTACATATAATATACATAGCTGTATATATATGTATATATATGTATAGTAATCTATACATATATGTGGATAAGTAGATAATACATATACATATATATACATATATATACATAGATGTATATATATGTATATTTATATATACATATTGTATATATAGGTATATATACAATCATATATATACATCTATGTATATATCTGTATATATATGTAATATGTATATATACATATATATACATATATGTATATATACATATACACTATATATACATATATGTATATATCTGTATATTATGTATATGTTATATACATATATGTTATATATGTATATATTTACATATACATCTATATACATATATATACATATATGTATATATAATGTATAATGTATATATAACATATATGTATATATCATGTATATATACATATTATATAGGTCTACATATATGTATAGATTGTATATATATTTATATGTATATATACATATATATACATATTTTAATATATACATATACAGATATATACATATATACTACATATATGTTAATATATATGTATATGTAATATATACATATATGTATATGAGTATGTTATATATACATATACATTATATACATATATATACATATATGTTATATATATGTATATGTATATCTAGCATATATATACATAATGGTATATTACATATACATATATATCAGATATGGTATATGATATGTATATATATGTTATAATGTATCTATACATATATATACTATTGTAATATATAAATATACTTATCTATACATATATAATACATATGTATATATGTTTATAGTATATATACATATATGTATATAATATGTATATATACATATGACATATAATATACATATATATACATAGATGTATAATAATATGTCTATAGACAGTATACATATATATACATAGAGTATATATATGTATATATAGGTATAAAAAAAAAAGAAATGTACCATAAAAAAATCATCAAAAACAAATATAATATACATAGTATGGTATATATACATATACATAGATGTACTACTATGTATACTATTGTATAATATATGTATGTATATATACATATCTGTATATCTATGTGTATATACATATACATATATATACATATATATACATATATGTATATAATGTAATGTATATATACATCTATTTATAATATGTATATGTATATATACATATTGTATTATATATGTATATGTATATATACATATATGTATATATATGTTATGTAATATGTATATATACATATATACATATACATATACATATATATACATATATGTTATATAGCATATACATAATATATCCATATTGTTATATCCATATACTATATATACATATATGTATATATACCTATACATATATAATACATATATGTATATATACATATAATATATATACATATATGATATATACCTATACAATTATATACATATATGTATATACAATACATATATATACATATATGTATATATACATATACTATATATGCAATATATGTATATATACATATACATATATGACATATACATAGATATACATATACTATGGTATACATATAGCATATATAGTACTATATTACATATATATACATTATAGTACATATACATATATATACATATACATTATATACGATATCGTATTATACATATACATCTATATACATATATGTATATATACATATATGTATATATACATATACATATTAGTACATATATGTATAATATACATATATATACATATATGTTATATACATATACATATATTACATATTGTATATATACATATACATAGTGATATACCTATATTGTAGTAATATACATAATACATATATATACATAGAACATAGACTATATATACATATATGTATATAGACTCTACATATATACATATACTATATATACATCTATGTTATATATAACAATATACATATCTATACCTAGAGGTTATATATACATATATTTATATATACATATCATATATATCATATCTTGTATATATACATATACATATATATACAGATATGTATTATACATTATGTATATATAACATATATGTAGAGATACATATATTTATATATCATATGTTATATATACATATATGATACTTCTCACAATATGTATATATACATATATGTATATATACATATCATATATATACATATATGTATATATACATATATATCATATATGTATTAATACATATATGTATATATACATAATACAGATATATATAACATATGTATGTTTTATATACATATCCACATGTATATATACATTATATACATATATGTATATTACATAAATATACATATATACATATACGTATATTACATATACGTATATATACATAGACGTATATATACATAATACGTATTATATACATATACTTTATATACATATACGTATAGTACATATACGTATATATACATATACGTATAGATACATACGTAGAATAGACATAACGTAATATATACATATACGTATATATACGTATCGTCTATAGACATATACGTATATATACATATAGCCTCCGTATATAATACATATACGTATATATACAGATACGTATATATATCATATAGCCTACGTATATATACATATACGTATATGTACATAACGTATATATACATCGTATATATACATCGTATATATCCATACGTATATATACATACTTATATATACATACGTAATATATAAAACGTAATATATACATACGTATATATACATACGTATATTAAACAGACGTAATATCCATACGTATATATACATCCGTATATATACATACTATATATACATACGTAGTATACATAACGTATATGATACATACGTATATAACATATACGTATATATACCTATACGTATATATACCTATACTATATATAACATGCGTAATTATACAATATGCGTATATATACATATATTTATAGCTACATATACGTAATATATACATATCGTATATATACATATACCGTATATATACCTATACGTATATATACATATACGTATATATCCATATACTTATATAATACCATATACGGTATATATAACATATACGTATATATACATATACGGATATATACATATACTTATATATACAATATACGTGTATATCATAATACCTATTAATATAGATATACATACATATACATATACATATAATAACATATTATAATCAAGATACATATATATACATATGTATATATACATATACATACATATACATATATACATATGTATATATACATATATATACATATGTATATATACATATATATACATGTATACATACATATACATACATATACATATACATACATATACATACATATACACATGTATATATACATATACATACATATACACATGTATATATACATATACATACATATACATATGTATATATACATATACATACATATACATATGTATATATACATATACATACATATACATATGTATATATACATATACATACATATACATATGTATATATACATATATATATACATATACATATGTATATATAAATATACATACATATACATATGTATATATACATATACATACATATACATATGTATATATACATATACATATATGTATATATACATATATATACATATATGTATATATACATATATGTATATATACATATACATACATATACATACATATACATATACATATATATAAATAGACATATATACATACATATACATACATATATGTATATATACATACCTATAACATTATGTATAAAAATATACATAAATAATACATATATTACATACATATACATAATATATAACATATACATATACATAATATACATATACATATAGATACATTATCATATATCCATCTATATACATAATCTATACTTATTGTATATATACATATATATACTATTGATTATACAATATATATACATATAGTATACATACTATATATACATATGATGTATATATACCATATATAATACTATATTTATACTACATATATATACATATTTATACATACATATATATAACATATACATATACATTAGACATATACATATATACATATACATCATATATACATATATACATATACATAATACATATACGTATATATACATATATACATATATACATATACTTATAATACATTATGTATATATACATATACGATCTATATACCTATATACATATACCTATATATACATATACATATATATACATATACATATACATATAATACATATATACATAATACATATATAACATATATACATAATACATATATACATATACATATTATACATATAGACATAGACATAGATATACATATATACATATACATATATATAACAGATATTAACATATATATACATATATACATATCATATATATACGTATACATTACATATATATACTATTACGTATATAACATAACATATATCTATACATATATACATATACTTATATATACATATATTATATATACATATACATATATATCATATATACATATCATATATATACCTATATGTTATATATACATATACTATATATACATATTACATATATATACATATACTAGTATAGCATATACATATGATATACATATACATATATATACTATACATATATATACATAATATGTATAATACATATACATATATATACTATATGTATATATCATAAACATATATAATACAATATGTATAGATCATATACATATATATACATATATGTATAGATACTATACTATATATAATATATGTATATATACATATACATATATATACATATATGTATATATACAATATTGTATATATACTATCAGATATATACATCTATGAGTATATACCATATACATATATATACATATCGTATATATATACATATAATATATATACATATAGGTATATATACATATCGTCTATATACATATATGTATATATATATATACATAGATATACATATGTGTATCATATACATATACATATATATACATATATGTATGATTATACATATACATATATAGACATATATGTATGATAGCAATATACATATATATACATATATGTATAATATACATATACATATATATACATATATGTATAATATACATAACATATATATACATATGTGTATATATACATAGATGTATATAGACATATAGTAATATATACATATACATATCTATACATATATGTATATTATACATACATATATATACAAATATATGTATATATCCATATATATACATATATTGTAATATACATATCATTATTATACATATATGTATAATATACATTCATATATTACTATATGTAATATATACATATACATATATATACATATATGTATATATACATACATATCTATACATATATTTAATATATACATATATATACATAGATGTATAGTATACATATACATATATATATACATTATATGTATATATACATATACATATATATACATATATGTTAATATACATATACATATATACTATATGTATATATACATATACAATATATACATCTATTGTATAATATACATATCCTATATATACCATATACTGTATATTATACATATACAAATAGATACATATATGTATATATACCTATACAATATATACATATATGTATATATACATATACAATATATACATATATGTATATATACAATAACATATCTGTATATATACATATATATAATCATATATTGTATATATACATAATATATACAACATATATGTATACTATTACATATATATACGTATATGTATATATACAAATATATACATATATGTATATATACATATATATACATATAATGTATATATACCTATATATACATATATATACTATATGTATATATACTATATATACATATATATACATATATATATATACATTATATATACATATATGTATATATACCATATTATACATATAGATATATAACATATTATACAATATATGTATATATACATATATAGTACATTAGATGTAATATTATACTACTATATACTATATGTATCTATACAATATATACAATATGTATATATACATATATATACATAATATTATATAGACATTTATATACATATTGTAAATATATACTATATATACCATATATGTATATATACATAGATGTAGATATACATATATATACATATATGTATATATACATATATATAATATATATATACAATATATGTATTATACAGATATATAATATTATGGTATATATACCTATATATACATTATGTTATATCCATATTATTACATAAATTATATATACATAGATGTATAATATACAATATATATACATATATGTATATATACATATATATACATATATGTATATATAAAACATATATAACATTATGTATATATATGTATATATACATATATATCTATATGTATATATACATATATATACAATATATGTTATATATATGTATATTGTATATATACACTATTGTATATATATGTATATATACATATCATATATGTATATTACATATACATATATATACATATATGGTATATTACATATACAATATATACATGAATATGTTAGATACCAATAGTGCATAATATATACATAATATGTTATTATACATATATGTATATATACATATACATATAGATACATATATGTTATATAATAACATATACATAGATATACTATATTTATATATACATATGTATATATACATATACATATATATACATATATGTATAATATCTATACTATATATACAATATACGATATACATATTATACATATATTATATATACATATACATAATATACATATATGTATATATACATAACATATTATACATATATTGTATATACGATACATATATATACATATAATGTATATTAATGTACAATATATATACCATATATATATATTACAATATACATATATATACATATATGTTATAATATACGATATACATATATATTACTAATATTAATATATACATATACATATATAATACAATCTTGTTATATACATATACATATATAATACATATACATATATATACATATACATATATATACATTCGTATACATACATATACATATACGTATATATACATATACGTATATATACCATATACGTATATATACATATACATATATATACATATCGTATATAATACATAGATTTCTAATATACCCTATACATATATAATACATAGATGTATATATACATATATATACATATATGTATATATACATATACATATATATACATATATGTATATATACACATATACATATATATACATCTATGTATATATACATATACTTTACATATATATCATATATGTATATATACATATACATATATACATAGACATATTATACATTATATAGTATATATACGATATACATATTATACATATATGTATATATAAATATACTATCTATACATATTGTATATATACATATACATATATATACATTAGTATGGATATATACTATACATATATATACATATATGTAAATATATACATATATGTATATATACATATATTTATAATACATAATTATATATCATATATGTATATATACATATATGTATAATACATATTATGTATATATACATATATGTTATATTACATATATGTAAATATACATATACATAATATACTATACGTATATATCATATACGTATTATACATATTTATATACACATATATACATATATACATATATATACATTATGTATCTATACCTATATTACATATATATACATATATTATCTATACATATACACATAATGTATATATACATATATATACAATAGGTAATATATACATACATATACATATATATCTCTATGTATATATACATATATGTATAGATACATATATGTCTATATACATATACGTATATATACTATACTTAATATATACATATACGTAATATATACAGTATACGTATATATACCTATACGTATATCTTCCATCTACGTTAATATACAATACGTATATATACATATACGTATATATACATATACTTGGATAAGTATTATACATATTCGTCTTATTACCTATACGTATATATAACAATATACGTATACATCTACGTATATATACATATACGTATATATACATATACGTATATATACTATACGTATATATACAGCGTATATATACATACGTATATATACATACGTATATATACATTACGTATATATACATACGTATATATACATACGTATATATACATACGTATATAGACATACGTATATATACATACTATATATACATACGTATATATAGGAATACGTATATATAAAAACATACGTATATATACATACTATATATACATACTTATATAATACAGAATCGTATATATCAATATCGTATATATACATATACTATATATACATATACGTATATAAAACATAACGTATATATACAACGTATATATACATATGCGTATAATATACCTATATGTATATATACATATACGTTTATATACATATACGTATATATACATATACGTATAAAATATCATATACGTATATTGACATATACGTATATATAAACATATACGTATATATACAATAATACGTATAATACCATATACGTATATATACATTACGTATATATACATATACGTATATATACATATACGTATATATACATATACATATATATATACATATACATATATATATAGTATATACATACATATACATATAACATATACATATACATATATACATAGGTATATATACATTACATTATAACATATGTATATAATAACATATACATCATATACATATATACAGATGTTATATACTATATAATACATATTTAATATATACATATATATACATATTATACATACATATGACATACATATACATATACATACTATACATAGCTATATACACATGTATATATACATGGTACATTCATATACACATGTATATATAACATATACATACATATACATATGTAATATATACATATACATACATAATACATATGTTCTATTATAATATACATACATATACATAAGGTATATATACATATAACATACATTACATATGTATATATACATATCATACATATACATATGTATATATACATATATATACATATTATATGTATATAGCCGTATAAATCGACATACATATACCTTGTACTATAACTATACATACCATATACATATTTATATACATATACATATATGTAAATACTATACATATATATACATATATGGTATATATATATAATATGTATATATACTATAATACGTATAATATACATACATATACATTACCTTATATAAATAGACATATATACATACATCTACATACAATATATGTATTATACATCCTATACATATGGTATATATACTAAATATACATATATATACATACATATACATATATATACCATAATACATATATATCATATACATATATAACATATATATACCTATATATACATATACATATATACCTATATATACATATATATACATAATATATACATATATGTATATAATACATATCTGGTTATATATACATATATATATCATATAATGTATACATACATATCTATACATATTGTATAATATACATATTATACATATATGTATACCTACATATATATACCATAAATGTATACATACTATATATACATATACATATATGCATAATACATATACATATATACATATACATATATATACATATATAAATATACATATACGTATATATAACATATATATACATATATACATATAGCTATATATACATTATGGTATATATACATATACATATATATACATATCTACATATACATATATATACTTATAGCATATACGTTTATATACATATATACCTATACCAATATATAGACATATACTATATATATTCCATATACATATATATACATATATATACATATACATATATTTAGCATATATATACTATACATATATATACATATATTACATATCCATATATATACATAGATGTATATATACATAGACATATATATTTTTTACCATAATACATATATATACATATACATATATATACATATATATAGTACATATACATTACATGATATACATATACATATATATACATATAGCAAAAAAAACAAATAAAAAAAATATATACATATACATATCATATATATACATATATGTATATATGCATATATGATAGAATACATATACATATAAATATCCATAATATATACATCTACATTATTATACATATATGTATATCTACATAATATACATATATGTATATGATATGTATATATACATATATGTATAATAATACATATACATAATATACATATATGTATATATACATATACATAATATATTACATATATGTATAGATCATAGCCATATATATACATATAGTATATATACTTACTATATATACATATATGTATATATACATATATGGTATAAGATACATATACATATATATACATATATGTATCTATACATATCATATATATATCCTAATGTATATAACATATACATATATAGTACATACACATAAAAAAAAAAAAAAGAGAGGATATACTATATGTATAAATACATATAACATATATATCAACATATCTGTCTATATACATATACATATATATACATATAGGTATATCACATATACATATTATCGTACATCTACATATAGATACATATACATATATATATCATTACATATATAACATATACATAGACCTATATTGTAATATAACATATTGTCTATATAAATATACACATTATATATCCAATATATATACATATACATTATATATACATTATGTATAGAGCATACTAGATAACATATATGTTACATATCATATATATTTATATACAGTATATACATATACATATATATACATATATACATAGACATATATATACATTACACCAATACACTATATATACATATATACATATACAATTATACATATACAGATATCCATATACATATATTATACATATACATATATATACATATACTATATATACATATAGATACATTATAATACAATACTTATTATACATATATGTATATATACATATACATATATATACATAGATACATATACATATATATAAATATATGTATTATACATATACCATATATATAATATATATACATATTCTTTATATATGACATATACATATATATACATATATGTATAGTATATGTATACATGTATATATACATATATGTATATATATGTATATGTATATTATACTATATGTATATAGCCCTATAGTATTATATACATATACATTATTATAACATATGTATATATACATATACATATAATATACAATACATCTATATACATGATATGTATATATACATATACATATATATACAGATATGTATATATACATATACATATATATACATATATGTATATCTACATATACATATATATACATATATTTAGATATCCATATACATATATATACCAAATATTTAACAAATTTTAATAACATATACATATTTAATATATATATATACATATTAACATATATATTTTACATATAACATATAGTATATCATATACCATATATATAATTTTATAATATATAATATATTATACATATAAATTTTTAAAATACATATACAATATCTATATTATATACATTTTATATATACATAATAAATAATATACATAAAATATACATTTTTACATATACAATATATATACATTTTATATATATATACAAATATACATATATATTTTAAAATTTAAATATATATATAATTATATTATAATATAAAATATTTTTATATTATAATTATTAATATTTTATATAAATATATATAATATATTATATATATATATATATACTATATGATAAAACATATATAAAATATACATATATATAATATTAACATATTTATACTATACATACATATACATTTTATATAAAAATTTTATATATACATATATATACATTTTACAATTATATATATACATATATTAACATAATATATATATAATTTTTGAATATATATTATATACCATATTTTATTTAAAAATATATACATATAATTGATATAATATAATTTATATAATATAATTATATATATATACATATTATAATAAAAAAAAAACA
>JACEEZ010010325.1:29926-46772 GCA_016584305.1 Chionoecetes opilio | reverse complement strand
TTATTTCCTTGAAGCAGAGGGAGGAATGTTGTTAAGCCTATAATACCTAACTACGCTCTAACACATAATACCACTTGCCTTACAAAACACTTTAGCCATCTTGGTCAAAGTAGTTGTGTTCTTGTTCCTCCGGCGATCACCCGACGGGGAGGAGACCGGGGGGTGGGGGGGGGGCCTTGCAAGGAGAGAGAGAGAGAGGTAATTCCCGAGTGGTAGTTCCCGAGAGAGGTAGTTCCTGAGAGAGAGGTAGTTTCTGAGAGAGGTAGTTTCTGAGAGAGAGGTAGTTTCTGAGAGAGAGGTAGTTTCTGAGAGAGAGGTAGTTTCTGAGAGAGGTAGTTTCTGAGAGAGGTAGTTTCTGAGAGGTAGTTTCTGAGAGAGGTAGTTTCTGAGAGAGAGGTAGTTTCCGAGAGAGGTAGTTTCGAGAGAGAGGTAGTTTCCGAGAGAGGGGTAGTTTCTGAGAGGGGTAGTTTCTGAGAGAGGGGTAGTTCCCGAGAGAGAGAAGTAGTTCCCGAGAGAGAGAAGTAGTTCCCGAGAGAGAGAAGTAGTTCCCGAGAGAGAAGTAGTTCCCGAGAGAGAGAAGTAGTTCCCGAGAGAGAGAAGTAGTTCCCGAGAGAGAGAAGTAGTTCCCGAGAGAGAGGTAGTTCCCGAGAGGGACAGGTATTCCCGAGAGACAGGTATTCCCGAGAGACAGGTAGTTCCCGAGAGACAGGTAGTTCCCGAGAGACAGGTAGTTCCCGAGAGACAGGTAGTTCCCGAGAGATAGGTAGTTCCCGAGAGATAGGTAGTTCCCGAGAGATAGGTAGTTCCCGAGAGATAGGTAGTTCCTATCTCTCGGAACTATCTCTATCCACCCCCACATATCCACCTTCTGATCACCACCACCACCCACGCCCTTCCACACAACACCACCACCACCACCACTATATAGCCACATCCAGTCACTAAACTACACCTTCACACATCACCACACTCCTTCACACATCACCACACACCCTTCACACATCACCACACACTCCTTCACACATCACCACACACTCCTTCACACATCACCACCACGCACCACGCCCATCCACACAACACAACCACCATCACCAGCCATCACGTTACATATAGCTGACACCACCACCACCACCATCACCACCACACACACACACCACACCCCGTCACTATATCCTCACCACAACCACCACACCACACCCACCTGTCTTGTCCGGCCGTCGCGTCTCTTCTGTGCTCCCTCAAGCCGCCGAGCCAAAGACCCAAGCCGTCACCTCCGATCAGACAGTTTCGAACCGCCTGAACGAACCACTATACTTTCAAACGCTCTTTTCCATACAATCTCACCCCTACTACTACTACTACTTCTACTACTACTACTTCTACTTCTACTTCTACTACTAACTACTACTAACTACTACAACTACTTCTACTACTACTACTACTACTACTACTACTACTACTACTACTACTTCTACTACTACTTCTACTACTTCTACTACTACTACTAACTACTACTAACTACTACAACTACTTCTACTACTACTACTACTACTACTTCTACTACTACTACTACTACTACTACTTCTACTACTACTACTACTACTACTACTACTGCCTGCCTGAGTGAGAGGAGTAAGGAAATTGTGCCCTGGAAAATGAGGTTTGGGGGCTGCCTGAGTGAGAGGAGTCAGGCAATGGATGAGTATTTATGCCTCATTCCCTCATACTGTAAGTCCCTCATTGGTGCTTCTGTAAGAGAAGTTATGAAAGTACATTGATTGATTTAATGGCTAAAAAGGTGAATGTGCCAGACATCAGAGATCCTATGGCACTATGCAAGGGCGTAGCCAGGAAAGATAATGGGGGGGGGGCACCTCCCAATGATGGTTGAGGGGTGGGTGGCGAGCGAAGCGAGCCTTATCAGCTGGGGGTCTGGGAGGCGCTGTAAGCCCCCCAGAGAATTTTTTTGAAGATATGACTTAATTGGGGGCATATTGAGCCCTTTGGGGGTCATTTATTGGTTCTTTGCATGATATTCAATATAGTAAAATTGATGAAATTATACCATACACTGCTAAAGTAGATGTGTGAATTGGGGAGCCATGGCCATTGCCCCTCTGGCTACGCTTGGCACTATGCAAAGCATATCAAGGGTCAGGGAAAGAATAATAGTGAACGCAGGGGTTAAACTGTATCAAGGAGATTTGAAGCAGAGGAGGAATGTGGTAAGGCACTACTACCTTTAGCTGCTTCTAATACCATTAACACTACTACCCATTACAAAACACTTTAGCCATTCTTTGGTCAAAAGTAGTTGTTGTGTTCTTGTTCCTCCGCGATCACCGACGGGGAGAGGAGCCGGGGGGGGGGGGGGGGGGGGGCTTGCAAGGAGAGCGAGAGAGAGAGAGAGAGGTAATTCCCGGATAGTGTAGTTCCGAGAGAGGTAGTTTGAGAGGTAGTGCCTGAGAAGAGCAGTAGTGCTGAGAGAGGTAGTGCCTGAGAGGGAGAGTAGTTCCTGAGAGAGAGGTAGTTCCTGAGAGAGAGGTAGTTTCTGAGAGGTAGTTTCCGAGAGAGAGGTAGTTTCTGAGAGGTAGTTCCCGAGAGAGAGAAGTAGTTCCCGAGAGAGAGAAGTAGTTCCCGAGAGAGAGAAGTCGTTCCCGAGAGAGAGAAGTAGTTCCCGAGAGAGAGAAGTAGTTCCCGAGAGAGAGAAGTAGTTCCCGAGAGAGAGAAGTAGTTCCCGAGAGAGAGAAGTAGTTCCCGAGAGAGAGAAGTAGTTCCCGAGAGAGAGAAGTAGTTCCCGAGAGAGAGAAGTAGTTCCGAGAGAGAGAAGTAGTTCCCGGACGAGAGAGAAGTAGTTCCCGAGAGAGAGAAGGAGTTCGCGAGAGAGAGAAGTAGTTCCGACGAGAGAGAAGTAGTTCCGAGAGAGAGACGTAGTTCCCGAGAGAGAAGTAGTTCCGAGAGAATAGGTTGTTCACGAGAGATAGGAGTCCCGAGAGAAGTAGTTCCCGGAGAGGTAGTTCCTGAGAGAGGTGTTCTATGAGAGAGGTTAGTTCCTTGAGAGGAGGTAGTTCCTGAGAGAGGTAGTCGAGAGAGAGTAGTCTGAGAGTAGAGGTAGTTCCCGAGAGAGAGAGTAGTCCTGATGAGAGAGGTAGGTTCCTGAGAGAGAGGTAGTTCATGAGGAGAGAGTAGTCCTGAGAGAGAGGGTAGTTCCGAGCGAGATGGTTAGTTCCTGAGAGAGAGGTAGTCCTGAGAGAGAGGTAGTTCATTGAGGGAGAGGTAGTTCGAGAGAGTAGTTCCTGAGGGAGAGGTAGTTCTGAGAGGTATCCTGAGAGAGGTAGTTTCTGAGAGAGGTAGTATTTCTGAGAGGAGAGTAGTGTCTGAGAGAGGTTAGTTTCTGAGAGAGTAGTTCTGAGGAGAGGTAGTTCCTGAGAGAAGGTGTTCCTGAGAGAGGTAGTCCTGAGAGAGGTAGTTTCCTGGAGAAGTAGTTACTGAGAGCGTAGTTCCTGAGAGGTAGTTCCTCGAGAGGTAGTTCCTGAGAAGTATAGGAGTAGTTCCTGAGAGAGGTAGTTCATGAGAAGGGTAGTTCCTGAGAGAGGTAGTTCCTGATGAGCGGTAGTTCTGAGAGAGAGAGAGAGGAGAGAGAGAAGAGGAGAAGAGAGAGAGAGAGAGAGAGAGAATATAAGTCGTTTAACAAAAAAATAAAGGTCTAGGGCGATGTGACTGTGAACGCATGCATATTACGTAGCCTTGAATTTTGTGACACTATGCTTCACGTAATCAAGAACATAGAAAATAAGGAAGCTTACAAGAGGCCTGAGTACTACACCGTGGTAGTTCCTGTTACTGAACACACCTACATCACCTTCATCCCCATCCATGAATTATCAGCCTCCTTTTTTAAAGCTCCATAATGACTCCAGACTAACTATCTAATGACTCCGCACTAAAACTACTAGTATTACGAGTCCATGCCCTAATCAGTCACCACCCTTGTATTGCCCTGGACAAGCATCTAACACTACCAAAACTTTTATTTCAGTAGCAGAAATAAGAAATAAGGCCTGAAAAGGGAATCAGCTGAGGGCGGAAAAAATGTACCATCCAGAGGCTAGCGAAAAATCTGGCGGGTTTAATATGGCGGAAACTGGCGGAAGCTGGCGGAAAAAAATATCTGAAAAAATTTGTGGGTGCGCCCCTGGCCTATCGTTATCTGTGCTATTATCAATCTATCATTTACTGGTCCGTAATTATGATAACTGGTTCTGGTAATGGAGCTTCGTCTTCTTTAATAAAAACTGCATTGAAGTAATCGTTGAGTACAGACGCCATACTCTTATTGTCGTTTACAAAGATAAGTTGTTTTGTCTTTAGGAAGGAGGAGGAAGAGGAGGAATGGAGGGTAACGATTGAACGAGTAGGTGGTGGAAGAGGAGGAGGAGGCTAACGATTGAACGAGGAGGTGGAGGAAGCTAACGATTGAACGAGGAGGTGGAGGAGGCTAACGATTAAACGAGGAGGAAGAGTTAACTACTGAACGAGGATCAGAAAAAGGTAATTAAGGATGCAGAGGAGACTAGACGATCTGAAAATAGAAAAAATGACTAATTATACCTTCATAAAAATATATCTGCATTTATCACCTTATGTTTCTTTATAGTTACCTCACCAGTCACTTATCACTGTAGTCACTATACAGACACCATACTACCATTCACCACATCACCATCCCCCTCCATCACACACACACATGCTTTCCACTTCCCATTATATCAAATTACTAACCACAGTCACACACACACGCACGCACGCACATCCCTCCACACACTACCACAGCCTCCACTATCCTCACCACACACCACCGTCACTATATGCTATCCACCCCAAGGAAGTAGCCAAGGGGGGTCCCATGGTGCCATGTCCACCCCCACCAATTCAACACATTTCTACTTGGAGTGTAGGGTATAAATGTCACCAATCTTTATATATTGAATATCATGCACAAAACCAATAATGTCCCCCCATAGGCTCAATCTGCCCCAATGATTAAGTCATATCTTCTAAAAAATTCTTGGGGGGCTTACAGCGGCCTCCAGACCCCAGTGATAAGGCACCACCCACCCCTCAACCATCATTGGAGGGGGCCCCCCCCCCCACCCCCAATTATCTTTCCTGGCTACGCCTTGCCACCCCCCCACATAATCCACCTTCTGACACCACAACCACCCACGCCCTTCCACACAAACACAAACAGCACACCACATATAGCCACCTCCAGTCACTAAACTACACCTCACACATCACCACACACACTTCACATATCACCACACACTCCTTTAAACATCACCACCCGTACCACGCCCATCCACACAACACAAAACCACCATCACCAGCCCATCACGTTACCATATAGCTGACACACCACCACACACAACACACACACCCCGTCACTATATCATCACCACAACACCACCACCACACCACCTTGTATTGTCCGGCCGTCGCCGCTCCTCTTCTGTGCTCCCTCAAGCCGCGAGCCAAAGACCCAAGCCGTCACATGCGATATCAGACAGTTTCGAACCGCCCTGAAAACGAAACACTATACTTTTCAAACGCTCTTTCCATACAATCTCACCCCACTACTACTATTAACTCCTACTACTACTTCTACTTACACTACTATACTACTTCGACTAATACTACTAACTACTACAACTTACTAACTAATAGAAGGACTACTACTACTACTAATACTTACTACTACTTCTACTAAACTACTACTACTACTACTTCTACTAATATAATACTGCCTGCCTGATGTTGAGAGGAGAAAGGAAATGTGCCCTGGAAAATGAGGTTTGGGGGCTGCATGGTGAGATGAGTAAGAAATGGATGAGTATTATGCCTCATTCCACATCATACTGTAACTAGTCCCTCATTGGTTGCTTCTGTAAGAGAAGTTATGAAAGTACATTGATTGAGTTAATGGCTAAAAGGTGAATGTGCCAGACATCAGAGTCTATGGCACTGATGCAAAGGCGTAGCCAAGGAAGGATAATTGGTGGGGGGGGCAAGCCTCCCAAGGATGGTGAGGGGGGGTGGGTGCCTTCATCAGCTGGGGCGTCCTGGGAGGCGCTGTAAGCCCCCCAGAGATTTTTTTTTGAAGATATGCCTTTAATTGGGGCATATTGAGCCCTTGGGAGTCATTTATTGGTCTTTGCATGATATTCAATTATAGTAAAATTGATGAAAATTATAACAAACACTCCGAAAGTAGATGTGTTGAATGGGGGGGGGGGGGGGCATGGCCCCATTGGGGCCCCCCCCTCTGGCTACGCCCTTGGCCAATATGGAAAGCATATCAAGGGGTCAGGTTTAAAGAATTAATAGGAACCGATGAAGGGAAGGGGAAAGAACGGGAATGTTACAGAGGATGGTAGATCAGATGTAGATGTGGATGTGTTGGAGGAAGGAGGTTAAATTTTCCAGGGAGAAGGAGGAGATCCGGTGAGAAGTCGCAAGACAGGGAGGTCTGGAAAGGGAGACACAATCGAGGGGAAGGAACTGGACACGGGCAGGAGTAAAGATGGGGGCAGGATATAGGACATGTTGGACAGTGAGAGGAGCTTGATAGGTGGGCAGAGGGTTGGGAGGAGGCGTGACAGAGATAGGAGTGTGTGAGGTTGTTATGGCCTATGCGTAAGTGTGTGAGAGCAGTTCTTCCCAACGTCTATTAGAGTGGTAAGGATTTGCCATGGAGAGTATAGAGGGTTTGCTCAGGCGGTTTATTGGCAGAGAAACGTGGGTCAGGGAGGATTGCCAGCGGTCGAATAGGAAAGATTTTAAGGAAGGGTAGTAGTCGGAGGTGGCAAGTTTGAAAACATGGTACATAGTGCCGAGCGCGCAAAGAATAACGCGTTCGTTGCCCGAGCTACCCAAAGTGACTCGGTACCCAGGCAGAAGCAAATGTTTTGTGGCGTACGGATAGTCGGGAATAAACCAGGTCTTGGTCTCCCGAAAAAGAGGGTGGATGTGAGCGGAAGAGATGTATAAGAGAGGAAGGAATTGCAGGGGGGGAATCAGTGAAGATAGTGAAGGAACAGGATGGGTAGAAAAGTATGCGTTTCAAGGCGAAGAGGATGGCGTACAATATTATAAGTAAAGTCAAGCCTGGATTTAAGGACTACAAGACGAAGTGTGTGCGCTGATGTCTTGCCGCCTCAAAATATCACTCTGGTCAGGGAGAGCTGAGGCTGGTCCCGAGCACCGTTAGCCTAGCAGGTCCGTAACAGGGGAGAAAATGGTTGAGCATTAACCGTGGAGGCGCTGCGAGGTAAAAAGCCTCGTAGGGTAATATTTATTGGCCCGTAAACTCCTTCGAGCATTACCCCCTTTTGATTCTATGACGCTCTCACAGGTGCGGCACAGCTGACCTGTGCTTCTTGAGGAAGGCAAGAAAGGCTTGAGGGTGTGTTCTTGGTCTGGTGGTGGGGGTTCCCGCCCTCCGGCTGCTGCCACACTTGCAGTGGGAATTACCGTACTGGTTCCTCAAAAGGATGTTTTTTCAGTTGAATTATGTACAGCCTCCTAAGGTTATGTCTTTTTTATCGTTGTTACATTAGTATTAAATGTATTTTCTTTGTGCTGCTAATGCAATGTATATATGAAAAGACTCCTCCTATTTGTGGATCTATTGTGATACCACTCTACACTTTTATAGGGAAGCACTTCATTGTTTTCTGGTGGGAACTCAACCAGGACATAGAGTTGTGTGTCTGTGTTCTATGTATTTACTTTTTACAGTTAATGTACTACTAGGGTTCTTGTTTCCAGCAATTACACAGTAAACCCTCGCTATAAGGACAATTTGGAGAGGGTGATCCGATATATGCGATAATACGTTATATCGAAGAAGTAGAAGGGGTCAGCTGAATTTGAAGGAATGGTCTTCTTGCTTCTATAAGGGTGGGGTAAGGTAGGATAGGGTAAGGCTTCTTGAAGGTAGGCCAGGTAGGCAGGTCACACGTGGGAACGACGAGGTAAGGTGAGTGATAGCTACGGCGAGGGAAAACCGCCCGGTATAAGCCGGTACATACTTTGCTTACGTGGTGTTTTAAATCGCCTGAATTATCTCTCTCTCTCTCTCTCTATCTCTCTTACTTTCTTGACTTTTATCATTGAAAGCATAAAACAATATAAACAAACTTGTAGTGCAGAAATATATAAAACAAAATAATTCATAATGGGGAAAATTGTTTTATTAATCTTCATTACAATATTACTTTCTGGAGGAAGTGCAATGAAGAAGAGGAGGAGGAGGAGAGGAAGTGATAATAAGTACGTATTTTTTTTTCTTCTAAGTCTGTTCATGGCGATGCATGTTGAACCTATTATCATCGTATATAACTATTATTATCTAGCTCTGGGACACACTTCTTATTATACCTCTCTCCATCTCTCTTTTCATTTTTCCCTCTGTAATCTGTGAAATAAAACATTGAAAACAATTGTCATGAAGTGGCTTTATTGATATCTATAACACCTCACAAGTGGCGTTGTATATGCTGCAAGCCCCTCACCCACCACACAAGACAACCCACACACAGCCACCCCCCCTCACAGGTGGTCTGGATATGCCTGGCACACGAACCTTGCTAGGACAACACTTGCCGCAAATATCCACACTATTGTATCCCTCTCACCAGTGTGGGAGTGAGCATGTGTGGGTTAAGATTGCTCTTGCGGAGTGAAATGTTTTCCTACACTCCTGACACTTCAAGTTTCTCTCACCAGTGTGGGTGAGATGTGTCTGTTAAGATGCGCTTGTGGTAAATGTTTTCCCTACACTCCTGGCACTTCCAAAGTTTCTTCTCACAGTGTGGGTGAGCATGGTTGGTTAAGACTGACCTTCTCGGTAATGTTTTTCCACACTCCTGGCACTCAAAATTTCTCTCACCAGTGTGGGTGCGGATGGGTTGTTAAGATAGCCCCTTTGGTGTAAATGTTTTCCTACATCCTGACAATAAAAGTTTTCTCTCCCCAGGGTGGGTGAGATGTGTTTGTTAAGACTGCGGTTGGGGTTGCCTTCTCGGTAAATGTTTTCCTACACTCCTAGGCACTCCAAAGTTTCTTTCACCAGTGTGGGGTGAGTATGTGTTTGTTAAGATGGCTCGTTGGATAAATGTTTTCCTACACTCCTGACACTCAAAGTTCTCTCACCAGTGTGGGTGAGCATGTGGCTCTAAGAGCACCTTTACCAGTGAACAATTATGCCACAGTGGTCACACCTCAGCTCTGTCTTGCGTGTAGGGTGAGGACGTGTGCAGTAATGCCAGCTTGTGGAGCAAACTTTGCCACAGTGGTCACCAAATGTAGCGTCTCGCGCCCTCCATTGCCGCACTACTTCTGCCAGCACCCTGTGTGGGAGGCGTCAGCGGTCCTGCAGGAACCGCGGGTGGAGGCCGGGATGAACAAGCGTTCCCTAATACAAGGGAAGCCGGGAGGGGTCATGGCGTGGGCGGCCGACCCTGGACTCTTCACCTCAGCACCTGTACATGTGGCCCGTCAGCACACAAGGCAGGCAAAGGGCTTCCTGAAGCGGGTGCTTCCTGCTTCACCCTCCAGCTAAACACCAGCCAGTTTTGCAGCCAAGGAGGTAAGGCCAGCACAGGAGCCTCACGCCACCCACTATTACAGGGGAGGAGGAGTGGTGAGGGGCTGGACCTCAATGCAGGCAAGTGTAGCTAATCTGCACAATCAGGCACAACCAATAATGGTAATGGGCAGATAATGGGGGAGGAGAGGAGGGGCGGGCGGCTCTCTCTCTCTATCTCTCTCAAAAACAGCAAGGACAGATATGAAAACATGAATATTCTTCTATATTCAATTGAAATTGCTAGGAATGTGTACATACAGTGCATACGTAAAACAAAACTATACAGTAAATACTTTACATTAAATCAATACATACACAATTACACAATAAAGAAAGAGGGGGGGGGGGGGGGGGGGGTCAATCCCTAGCCATGGGATACAGACAAGTGGACCGCTTCCCTCCAGCCCAATGGCCATAAGGGCTCATTTGCCACCGACATCACATTTTCACTGTCAAAAAAATAACTATATAATAATAGAACAAATATTTCTGAAACCATTTCCGTTGAATATGAAAGCACTGGATTTTTTTTTGTGCAAAAAGCGTCTGGTACGTTTGTTTTAAGATCAGGGGTGTTTTTATAAAGAGTCTTTACACTCTCTCTCTCTATCTCTCTCTCTACCCACTTTCCGTTACTTATGGGCCCTCGACTCGCGTCTCTCTACAACTTTCCGTACTTATGGCACTTATCTCTCTCTCTCCACTTTCCGTTACTTATGCATTTCTCTCTCTCTCTCTCTCCCTTTCCGTTAATTATGGCACTTCTCTCTCTCTCTCCACTTCCGTTACTTATGGCACTGCTCTCTCTCTCTCCACTTTCCGTTTAGTTATGGCACTCTCTCTCTCTCTCTTTCTCTCTTCTCTCTCTCATATAACATTCTATAAACTACTACAATACTACCCCACTACCAACAGTCAGTTCGTACACAAGTGTTCGTACACCAGTAGATTCGTACACAAAAAAAGTTGTTTTCGTAGTCTCTAGAAACCATAGTCGTTTCGTACACTCAGCTCAGAGTTAAACTTGACTATTAGTTACGGAAACGACACAAGGACATGTACGAAAAAAAACTCATAGCAGTGTACGAAAAAAACTGACAAAATGGGTACGAAACAACTTGTGTACGAAAACTCCCTATAACCGTATTCACACCTATAAACAACATTTCGTACAAAGGCGAGGAGTACCAAGATTCATCCAAAACACATTAGAACTAGCTGGGTCAATGTTTACAATAGGACAATACTCCATTTGTGGTAAAAACTATAATAGACCCAACGGTTTTGATGTCTTGAACAGGAAAATTCCCATAAAAACTGTGGGAAATGCTTCTGTTGCGTCTACCCCCCACCCCCCACGATCTGGGGGCCTGGACGGGAATACGGGGTTTGGTGGTGGGGAACGAAAAATTCACCGATTGACCTGTTGTGATGACCATATAAGTTATCGAAAAAGCAGCGAAAATGACCGAAAATTGAAATTTGAAAAGTTATTCTTTTTTATTAGATTTTTTCTTCAATTTTTTTTGACTTTTTTCGGTGAATTTGTCAGTTTTCAGAGAGGTTGTATGGCCGATTCATAAAACTAACATAACTTGAACCTTACCTAACGTAACCTAAACTAACTTAACTTAACCTAACCTAACCTTACCAAACCTGTAACCTCCTAACTGGATCCAATAATAAAAGTTTAATAAAATACCAAACCCCGAGATTAACCTCCTAGCCACGGATGCGCACCTTGACAACTTACTCCCACACAAAAGCGATAGCAGGTCACAAGAAGAGGAAGAGGGAGAACATTTTGTAACAAGGAGACGTATTCCTTCTCCCACCTAAAATGTTCTAGATCTCCGAAACTATTGATTTGCGACGGAAAGCTCAAAGAGAAAATGTCTCTTAGAATACAATAAGGTAAACAAAAACCATGCCCCCAATTGTGTAGGGAAGTTTGGTGCTGTCGTAAAATAATACCGAAGGTTAGGTAGATGTTTTTTTTTTTTTGTTTGTTAGGTAATGGTTAGGATTTTTTTTAAAGTTAGGTAAAGGTTAGGTTAGGTGTAGGTTCAATTTCTTTTTGGATTTTTGCAAAAAAAAATATTTAATAATATTATTTCGACCGAACGGTTAGCAGATTCGGTTATAATGGAGGGAGAGTTTCACGGTCGTTTTCAGAGACGCCGACTTATTTTTCTTGGCTACAAAGGTGCTTGTTCTAATGGCGTTTTGTTGATTTTGCGCAACAAAAAAAAAAAACAAAAAAAAAAAGTATACTTTGTGAATTAAGGTTATGTATAGGTTTCATTAAAACCTAGAAAGCTAGGTTTTTTTTTTTTTGGTTTGCGCAAAATAAACCACCACCATAGAACAAGAACCTATTTAGGCCCCTCAAAAATAGTGGTGTCTCTGAAAACGACACGGAAACTCTCGTCCATTATTACCGCAAGATTCATTAAAACACAAAAACACACCAGAAAAAAAATGTTTCGTCCACCAAATTTGTAAGTTCGGTTTTCTCGGATATTTACCAAATAAAATTAACACAAAGAAAAAAATTCCGCGTCTTGAACGTCACAAAAAAGTCAATTCTGACACTTTCCTTCCACACCCATCACCAAAATCCCACAAAAAACCAGATAAATCCCACAGAAACCCAGCAAAACACCCTGAAATTCTGGAGCTACAAACACGTCTGTACATAAACCCTTAATAGACCCTTATTAAAGGTGACACAAGGTTAACTATGCGATCAAAAAGGTTCTGTGGGAGTGTATGATATTACTCACTCGTTCAGGTATTGTGGTGTCTTCGATGATAACTACGTTCGTCATCGTACGAATTGTAACTATGTCCACGTTATTGTTGTGGGTCGGGCCATCTGGTGGCTGTGGGGAAGGCGCGAGCACGAGCACGAGTTGTGACTCTCTCTGTTCTGTCTGTCTGCCTCGTCTCTCGATCTGTTGTCTGTCACTCTCTCTGTCTGTCTACATGTCTCTGTCTGTCTAAATGTCTTGTCTGTCGTCTGTAATATCTCTGTCTGTCGATCCGTCTGTCGTCTGTTACTGTCTCACTCTCGAATACTGTCTGGTCTGTCTGTCTATTATATAACACTCCCAGCCACAACCACATCCACCACATCACTCCCAGCCACACCACATCACACATCCACCAGCCACACCACGACATATCACTCCCAGCCACACCCACATCACAAATCACTGCCAGCCACACCACCCAGATCATCCCAGCCACACAAAGCATCACACATCACACCCCGCATACCATCCCATATCACTCCAGCCACACCACATCCAAACATCACACCCAGCCACACCACCATATCACCCAGCCACACACATCACACATCACACCCAGCCACACCACCATACACTCCCGCCACACCACATCACACATCACTGCCAGCCACCTCCACCCATATCACTGCAAGCCACACCACATACACATCACGGCCAGGCCACCCAAAAAAAAAAAAAAAAAAAACCACATCAACATCATTGCCAGCCACACCACCCATATCACTGCCAGCCACACCCACATCACACATCACTGCCAGCACACCACCCATATCAACTGCCAGCCACCCACCACAATCACACATACTGCCAGCCACACCACCCCATATCACTGCCAGCCACACCACATCACAACACACTGCCAGCCACACCAACCCATATCACTCCCAGCCACACCACATCACACATCACTGCCAGCCAACACCACATCACACTCACTGCCAGCCACCCACAACATCACACATCACTGCCAGCCACACCCACATCACCACATCACTGCCAGCCCACACCACCCATATCACTGACCAGCCCCACCCATCACACATCACTGCCAGCCACACACCAATATCACTCGCCCAAGCCACACCACATCACACATCACTGCAGCCACACCCCCCTATCACTCCCAAGCCACACCACATCACACATCACTCCCAGCCACACCACCCATATCAATCCAGCCAAGCCACACCACATCACACATCACTGCCAGCCACACCACATCACACCCAGCCACACCACATCACACATCACTGCCAGCCACACCACCCATATCACTGCCAGCCACATCACATCACACATCACTGCCAGCCACACCACATCACACATCACTGCCAGCCACACCACATCACACATCACTCCCAGCAACACCACCCACATCACTGCCAGCCACACCACATCACACATCACTGCCAGCCACACCACATCACACATCACTGCCAGCCACACATCACTCCCAGACACCACTACCCAAATCACTCCAGCCCACACATCACACACACTGCAGCACACCCACATCACACACACTGCCAGCACACCACATCACTCCCAGCACATCCATCACACATCACTGCCAAGCCACACCACATCACACATCACTGCCAAGCCACACCACCCCTATCACTCCCAGCCACACCACATCACAAATCATGACAGCCACACCACATCACACATCACTCCAGCCACACCACATCCACCAATCACTGCAGCCACACCCACATCACACATCACTGCCAGCCACACCACATCACACATCACTGCCAGCCACACCACCCATATCACTGCCAGCCACACCACATCACACATCACTGCCAGCCACACCACATCACACATCACTGCCAGCCACACCACATCACACATCACTGCCAGCCACACCACATCACACATCACACCCAGCCACACCACCCATATCACTCCCAGCCACACCACCCATATCACTGCCAGCCACACCACAACCATAGTACACTCAGTCAGACCGATAGTGAAGATAAATATATAGTGAAATAAAAAGATAGATAAAAAGATAGTGAGATAAAAAGATAGTGAGATAAAAAGATTGTGAGTGAAATACAAAAATAGTGAAATTAGTGAGAAAATTTAAAGAAAGTTGAGTGAGAAAATAAGCGAGTCAAATAAAAAGTGCAATTAGAGAGAACTGCAACTCCGAAATGCCAGTGGTCGCTGGCAGTTTTAACTCACAATTTGGTGAAAAGTTGGTCAACTTGAAAGAAAAATATGGGCTTATTCCACTGCACTTAAAACACACAAGTATAATATTAAGAACGATTTTCTTCTATATGTATATTGTATAGAAGCCTGAGTCTGTAAAACATGCATTTAACCAAATAACCAAGTAGGTTATAGTTGAGGAGGCGAGGTAAATGTTACTCTATGATATTATATAGTCAATAACGTATGTTTAGAAGTTATCTATACCTAGGCAGTCATATTTTCCTGTTATTATTGTGTATCAATCAGATAGAAAGCCTGGAAGTGCAATGAGTCGACGCGTGAAGTGGCAATGTTTTGATTCAATCTCCCCGCCACAATCTCCCCGCCCACCACTCCCCGCCGCGGCGTGTTGCCTCCACAATTATAACCTACATTGTCGCAGCAACAAGCCGATTTCGGCATTCTTTATTCTTCGTTTTTCCAAGGCATTGCTTATTTTATTTTGACAAGCGTTTGCCAGACGCAGCAGTACTGTCTTAGAAAACAGTGTGAACATCACCCAAATTTACATGCCACAATATACTGTTAAAAAAAATATTAAGCTTTGCTACTCGAGGCGAGTAATTTGCATTAAATTGCTATTATAGAACGTTCCATCGTAATGAATGTCATCCATATAATTAGTAGAACAACAGAAGAACTATATTTTTTGGTATTCAGATGCGGTGCATCAATGTTTATCGCGAAATTAATTTATGAAAAATATTAGTCGCGGAGCCAAAACACAGTAGACCAACCTTTGAGTTAAAACTGCCAGCGACCACTGGCATTTCTCGAGTTTCAGTTCTCTCTAATTAGGATCTTGGTCTCCACACTACTGCCTCAAAACGTTACTTTCCCACTCCTATACTTACTATACTACTTACTGCTTACTTACCTACTACCTACAGCAGGGGTGTCCAAACTTTTTTCACAGAGGGCCACATGCGGAAAATATACGAAGGTTCGGGCCACTCAGTAAAGGCGAGGTGATAGAGTAAAGTTAGCAAAGTCAAATCAAATTTAGGTAAACAATCATTGATAATTGAAATTGCTTAAAAAATACAGACAAGATCACAGCTTTCCATTAATGAATTTTTATGAATTCATTTCTATGAAAAAGTATACATTTTCTCATCGTCTCTGAAATGTTCTGCACTCACTCGCTATCTTGCGTTTCTTTGGTTCCGCCATTTTGTTCCGGCCCGGCGCGGCGGCGGTAAAAGTTAAACAAATACGCTACCCAACTACAAGCTCCTCTGTCGAGCCAACAAAAGGGAAATTTTAAACAAAACCGGGCTTCTAAAAAAACCAACTGAGGTGAAAGAGTCCCAGTCGCGCCCACGACAGGACTCCTCCCGGCTTCCCTTGTATTAGGACCGCTTGGTTCATCCCCGGGACTACCACGGGGTCATGCCAGGACAGCGGACGCCTCCACCACAGGGTGTGCTGGCAGAAGTAGTGGCTGCAATGGAGGGCGTGAGGACCCTACACTTGTGACCACGTGGCCAAAGTGTGCTCCAGCAAGGAGGCATTACTAAACAGTCCTCACCATAAACGCAAGACCAGAGCTGAGGTGTAGACCACTGTGGCAAAAGTGTTCACTCGTAAAGGTGATATTAGGAGCCACAGGGTCACCCACACTGGTGAGTGAGAAACTTGAATGTGCCAGGAGGTAGGGGAAACAAATTGGACCCTGAAGGCAGTCTGAACGAAACATCCTCACCCAAAATGGGGAGAGAAAAACTTGAGTGTCAGGAGTGTAGGGGAAAACATTGGCCCGCAAAGAGCCATCGCAACTCACACATGCTCATCCCACACTGGGAGAGAAACTTAGTTGTCAGGGAGTGTAGGAAAACAATTTACCCAGAAGAGCAATTTTCCACCACAACACATACTCCACCCACACTTGAGCAGAAACCTGAATGCCATGGAAGTGTAGGAAAACATTTGCCTGAAAGCAGTCTTAACAGACACATGCCTACCCACACTGGTGAGAAGAACACTTTGAGTGCCAGGAGTGTAGGAAAACATTCGCCCGCCAGAGCATCTATAAAACACACATGCTCACCCACAATGGTGAGAGAAACTTTGAGTGTCAGGAGTGTAGGAAAAATTACCCATAAGAGCAGTATTAAAAGAACAACATGCTCACACAAAAATGGTGACG
>JACEEZ010010325.1:0-29533 GCA_016584305.1 Chionoecetes opilio | reverse complement strand
TCACCTCGCACCTGTAACATTGGTGGCCGTCAGCACACAGCAGGCAATGCTTCCTTGAAGGGTGCTTCCTGCTTCACCCTCCAGCTAACACCTAGCCAGTGTTTGCAGTCAAGGAGTAAGGCCAGCACAGGAGCCTCACGCCACCACTCTACAGGGTGGAGGAGTGGAGTGGTGAGTGGCTAGTGACCTTCAATGCAGGCAAGTGTAGCTAAGCCTTGCACATCAGGCACAACCAATAATGGGTAATGGGGCAGATAATGGGGGAGTGAGAGAGAGGGGCTGGCTCTCTCTCTCTCAATAAACAGGCAAGGACAGAATATGAAACATGAATATTCTTCTATTCAATTGAAATTTGCTCAGGAATGTGTACATACAGTGCATGAGTAAAAACAAAACTATACAGTAAATACTTTCCATTAAATCAATACATACACATAAAGAAAGAGAGGGGGCGGGGGGGGGGGGGCAGAGGTCAATCCCTGCCATGGGATACAGACAAGTGACCGCTGCCCTCCAGCCCACCTGTCCATAAGGGCTCATTTGCCACGGACATCACATTTTCACATAAAAAAATAACTAATATAATTAATAGAAAAAATATTTCCAGAAAACATTTTCGTTAATTATCAATCAATCAATCATTGGGGGCATACGCCGGGGGGCGCGTCGCCTCGCCCACCCTACGACGCCACTCCCGGGGGTCACCACGCGCGAGTTCCCATGCAGGCTCCTTTCCCATACCAAGCAGCTCTCGACAAGAAACATCAACTTGCCCCAGCCACGAGCCTTGTGGGCGCCCCCTTGGCCTCCTCCACGCCGGATTGTCTCTTACAGATACAACCCGATGGGAAGGATCGGTTTCAGGGTAGCGTGCCACATGTCCATATTGCCGAAGTTGGCGCTGACGGACTATGCAGTTAATAGGCCTCGATTCAGTCTCACGGTGCAATCGCTGATTTGACACGTAATCATCCCAGCGATACCCCATGATTCTGCGAAGACACTTATTACCAAAGGCATTGATTCGTCTCTTCAAGTCACTATTTA
This sequence comes from Chionoecetes opilio, assembly GCA_016584305.1. Classification (NCBI taxonomy): domain Eukaryota; kingdom Metazoa; phylum Arthropoda; class Malacostraca; order Decapoda; family Majidae; genus Chionoecetes; species Chionoecetes opilio. The sequence goes on along the minus strand of JACEEZ010010325.1, from coordinate 28,486 downwards.
GTGTCCATGTCTCACAACCATAGAGTAAGACAGGGATCACAAGCGACTTGAAGATCCGGATCTTTGTCCTCCTGCACAGGTACCGACAACGCCAAATACTCCCGCTGAGTGAGTCCATAACACCGTGGGCTATGCCAATCCGTCGTAAGACTTCTTGACGTGACCCGCCGTCATTATGGACTGCGCTACCAAGGTATGTAAAACTTTCCAAGATCTCAATGTCCTCGCCACACGCATGAACAGACTGTACTGCTTCATCTAGTAAGTCTCCAAATACCTGGACCTTGGTCTTGAGCCAGAAGACCTCAAGTCCCAAAGGCTTTGCCTCCTCGTGCAGCGCCTCGAGAGCCATCACCAGGACCTCCAGCGACTCAGCAAAGATTACTGCATCATCGGCAAAAACAAGATCAGTGATCTTGGTGTTGCCGACGGATGCTCCACAATCACTTTGATCTACAACCTTGTCCAATACCCAGTCCATACAAGCGTTGAAAAGTGATGGGGCAAGGACGCACCCTTGCCTCACTCCTGTATTCACAGGAAAGAAGCTGGATACACCTGCCCCACACTTCACAGCACTCTCAGTCCCAGAATACAGACCAGTTATCAAACCAATTGTCCTTGCAGGAATCCCTCGAAGTCGCAGAAGATCCCAGAGTGACTCACTATGCACTGAGTCAAACGCCTTCTTGAGATCAACATAGGCTGCAAGCATCCCCTGTCGAAACTCACGTCGGCGTTCCACCAGGACACGAAGCGCTAGGATACGGTCCGTTGTTGACTTACCAGGCGTGAACCCAGACTGCTGAGGTCTCTGATGCTTCACCAGATGACTGCGAATTCGTGTCAGCAATAGATGGGCAAGCACCTTGCCTGGTACGCTGAGCAGTGTAATACCGCGGTAATTGTTGCAGTCCTGACGGTCCCCTTTCCCTTTCCAGATAGGGACGACCAGCCCCCTTTTCCAGTCAGGAGGAATGGTACCTGATTGCCACACGGCAGTCAGGACAGCATGTAACCCGCGGATCATGGCCTCACCCCCAGCTTTGAGGAGCTCCGCACTGATGTTACAAACACCAGCTGCCTTTCCACCCTTCAACTTTGCTACAGCCTCTCTGACTTCGTCAAGAGAGGGTTCGGTTTCGTCAATGGGAGGATCGGCATCCACTGCCTGTAACCCAGTGGTGTGAAGCTGCTCAGTTGGAGGGTCCACCGTGAACAACTGCCCAAAGTACTCAGCCCAACGAGCCATCTGCCCATCCATGTCCGACACGAGGCGCCCATCTGCTGTTCGAATAGCACTCGCCCGAGAAGGAGACTTGGAACGGAGCTTCTTCAGGGCTCGGTAGGCGGGTCGGAGGTAATTATGGTTAATTATGGAAAGCACTTATGTGCAAAAGTGTCTGTGTAGTTTGTTTTAGATCAGGGGTGGTTTTTATAAAGAATCTTTGCTACTCTTAGCCACTCTGAGCACTTTGAGTTGCTCTGAGTGGCTAATAATTTTTATGAGATACTCTCAAGTGGCCAAAATGCTATGAGTGGCGGGACTGGCCCAGAGCTACTCAGATGACGCTTCTGAGTTGCCATGAGTAAGAACATAATAACATAAGAAAATTAGGAAGCTACAAGAGGCCGTGAGACCTACACGTGCAAGAGAAAAAATTTCTTTGCTCAAATTTTGCTTGCTGTTCAATCATCCTGAGAAGATGCTTGCCCGAACGGCAAGAGATTTCTTGCTGGAACAAAAGAAATATAGAAAAGATAGAAGGAAGGAAGGAAGGAAGAAGGAAGGAAGGAAATGCAATAAAAAGGAAGAACCAAAAACAGAAAGAAAAAAATGAAAATAATCAAGAGAAAAAAAATGTATAATTAATGTAAAAAAAATACTACTAAACAAATAATGTCACAAACTCTCTCTCTCTCTCTCTCCACTTTCTGTTACTTATGGCACTTCTCTCTCTCTCTCTCTCTCTCTGCCACTTTCTGTTACTTATGGCACTTCTCTCTCTCTTTCTCTCTCTCCACTTTATGTTACTTATGGCACTTCTCTCTCTCCACTTTCTGTTACTTATGGCACTTCTCTCTCTCTCTTCTCATTAACATTCTATAAACTATACACATAATCTACTACTACAGTACTACCACACTACCAACAGTCAGTTCGTACACAAGGTGTTTCGTACACCAGTAGATTAGTCACCAACAAGTTGTTTCGTAGTCAATATGAAACCATAGTCGTTTCGTTACACTCAGCTCAGAGTTGAACTTGACTTTATTAGTTACGAAACGACACAGGTATGTAGAAAAAACTCATAGCGTGTACGAAAAAACTGACAAAACCTGGGTACGAAACAAATGTGTACGAAACTCCCGATAACCGTAGTTCACCACCTATAAACAACCATTTCGATTCAAAGGCGAGTACCAGTTCATCCAAAACACATTAGAACTATGCGGGTCAAGTTACAATAGGACAATACTCCATTCGTGGTACAAAACATAATAGACCATCAACGTGTTTTGATGCTTTAACAGAGACAATCCCCATAAAAAACTGTAGGAAAAGCTTGTTTGCGTCTACCCCCCCCCCCACGATCTGGGGGGCTGGCGGAATACGGGTTTTTGGGTGGGGGAAAACGAAATGGACCGATTGACCTGTTGTGATGACCATATATTATCGAAAAGCAGCGAAAAATGACGAAATTTGAAAATTGAAAAGTTTCTTTTTTCTAGATTGTCTTCAAAATTTTTACTTTTTCCGGTGAATTTGTCAGTTTTCGAGAGGTTGGATGGCCGATCATAAAAACTAAAAATAACTTGAACCTTACCTAACGTAACGTAAATTAACTTAACCTAACCTAACCTAAACCGGTAACTACCTAACTGGGCCAATAATAAAAGATATAAAATACCAAACCCGGAGATTTAACCTCCCTAGCACGGAGCGCACGGCAAAACTTACTCCGAACAAAGCGATGCAGGTCACAAAGAAGAGGACGAGGGAGGGCATTTTGTAACAAGGAGACGTATTCCTCCTCCACCTAAAATGTTTATAATCTCCGAAACTATGATTTGCGACGGAAAGCTCAAAGAGAAAAGTCTCTGGAATACAATAAAGGTACAACAAAAACCATGCTCCCAAGGCGTGTAGGAAAGTTGGTGTATCGTAAAAGTAATACCAAAGGTATGTAGATTTTTTTTTTTTTTTTTTTTTTTTTTTTTTAAAGTTAGTAAAAGTGTTAGTTAGTGTAGGTTCAATTTTTCTTTTTCCTTTTGTCCATTTTTGCAAAAAAAAAAAATAATATTATTATTATTTGCGACCGAAACGGGTTAGCAGATTCGGTATAATGGACGAGAGTTCACGGGTCGTTTTCAGAGACGCCGACTATTTTTTTCTTGGCCTACAATAGGTGTTGTTCTAATGGCGTTTGTTTTATTTTGCACAAACCAAATAACACAAAATTAAAAAAAAAGTAGACTTTGTGATTAAGGGTTGTAGGTTTCATTAAAACATATATAGCCTAGGTTTTTTTTTTTTTTTTTGGGTTTGCGCAAAATAAAAACCCACCACATTAGAACAAACACCTATGTAGGCCAAGAAAAAAAAATAAGTTGGGGTCTCTGGCAAAAACGACGCGAAACCTCTAGTCCATTATTACGCAGATTCATAAAAAACACAAAACACACCAGAAAAAAATTGTTTCGTCCACCAAAGTTGAGTTCGGTTTCATCGGAATATTTACCAAATAAATTAACACAAAGAAAAAAATTCTGGCCGTCTTGACCGTCACGAAAAGTCAATTCTGACACTTTCCTCCACACTATCACAAAATCCACAAAAAAAACAGATAATTCCCACAGGAAAACCCAGCAAAACACCCTGAAACTGGAGCTACAAACACGTCTTTACCATAACCTTAATAGACCCTTAATTAAAGGTGACACAGGTAACTCTGCGATAAAAAGGTGTGGGGAGTGATGATAGTACTCACTCTTAGGTATTGTGGTGTCTTCGATGATAACTACGTCGTCATCGACCGAATTGTAACTATGTCCACGTCTATTTGTTGTGGTCGCGCCATCTTGGTGGCTGTGGAGGCGCGAGCACGAGCCGAGTTGTGACGCTCTCTGTCTGTCTGTCTGCCGGTTTTCTCTCGATCTGTCTCTCTGTCTGTTCTGTCTACATGCTCTGTCTGTCTGTCTACATGTCTCTGTCTCTCTGTTTCTGTCTCTCTCTCTGGTCTGTCTGTCTGTCTCTCCTCTCTCTATCTCTGTCTGTCGATCCGTCCGTCTTGTCTGTCTATACCTATATCACTCCCCGCCACACATCACACATCACTCCCACCACACCACATCACACATCACTGCCCAGCCACACCACCCATATTCACTTCCAGGCCACACCACATCACAACCATCACTGCCAGCCACACCACATCACACTCACTGCCAGCCACACCACATCCACAATCTACTGCCAGCCACCCCACATTCACACATGCACTGCCCGCCACAACCACATCAAAAATCACTGCCGCCACACCACATCAACATCACAACCAGCCACACCACCCATATCACTCCCCAGCCACACCACATCAACATCACTGCCAGCACACACCCATAATTCACTCCCAGCAACACAACATCACAAATCACTGCCACCACACCACCCCATATCAACTGCCAGCCACACACACTCACACATCACGCCAAGCAACACCCCCCATATCACTCCCAGCCACACCACATCACACATCACTGCCAGCCACACCACCCATATCACTCCCAGCCACACCACATCACACATCACTGCCAGCCACACAACAACCCATAGCATTCTCAGTCAGACCGATAGTGAAGATAAATATATAGTGAAATAAAAAGATAGATAAAAAGATAGTGAGATATAAAGATAGAGATAATTATAAAGATAGTGAGATATAAAGATAGAGATAAAAAGATAGTGATAAAAAGATAGTGAGATAAAAAGATCAAGATAAAAGATTGATAAAAAGATAGTGAGATAAAAAGATAGAGATAAAAAGATAGTGAGATAGATATAAAGATAGTGAGATAAAAAGATAGATAAAAAGATAGTGCGATAAAGATAGATAAAAGATAGATAAAAAGATAGTGAGATAGAGATATAAAGATAGTGAGATAAAAAGATCGATAAAAAGATAGTGCGATAAAAAGATAGATAAAAAGATAGTGAGATAAAAAGATAGTGAGATAGAGATATAAAGATAGTGAGATAAAAAGATAGATAAAAAGATAGTGCGATAAAAAGATAGTGAGATTAAAAGATAGTGAGATAGAGATAAAAAGATAGTGAGATTAAAAGATAGTGAGATAAAGAGATAAAAAGATAGTGAGATTAAGATAGATAAAAAGATAGTGAGACAAAAATATAGTGAGACAAAAAGATAGTGAGATAAAAAGATAGTGAGATAAAAAGTGAGATAAAGATAGAGATAAAAAGATAGTGAGATAAAAAGATAGATAAAAAGATAGTGAGATAAAATGATAGAGATAAAAAGATGATAAAAAGATAGTGAGATAAAAAGATAGATAAAAAGATAGAGATAACAAGTGATATAAAAAGATAAAAAGAGTGAGATAAAAAGATATAAAGATAGTGAGCTAAAAAGATAGAGATAAAGATATTGAGATATAGATAAAAAGATAGTGAGATTAAAAGATAGAGATAAAAAGATAGATATAAAGATATTGATATAAAGATAGATAAAAAGATAGATAAAAAGATAGTGAGTGAAATACAAAAAAAGTGCAATTAGGATCTTGGTCTCCACACTACTGCCTCAAAACGTTACTTTCCCACTCCTATACTTACTATACTACTTACTGCTTACTTACCTACTACCTACAGTAACATAATTACACTTTTATGGCAAACACTTCATTGTTTTCTGGCTGGGAATCATCAACCAGGGGGAAATATAGTTGGTGTGTCTGATTCTAGGTATTTACTTTTTTCACCTTATGTTTACTTACTAGGGTCTCGGTTGCCATGCAAACACAGTAAAACCCTCGCATATCAACGGGACAATTTGGGGGGAGGGTGACCGGTATATGCGATAACCGTTATATCGAAGTAGAAGCGGGCAGGCTGAATTTGAAAGGATATGGTCTTCTTGTTCATAAGGGTAGGGTAAGGTAGGATAGGGTAAGGTTAGGTAGGGTAAGGCTTCTTGAAGGTAGGCAGGCTAGGCAGGTCACACGTTGAACGAAGAGGTAACGCGACTGTGAGAGCTACGGCGAGGAAAACCGCACGGTAATAAGCGGTACAATACTTTGCTTATGTGGTCGTTTTTAAACTGCCTAGAATTATTCTCTCTCTCTCTCTCTCTTACTTTCTAGATTTTTATCATTTAAAGCATTAAAAACAAATATACAAACTTGTAGTGGCAAAAATATATCAAAACAATAATAATTCATAATGGGAAAATGTTTATTAATTCTTTCATTACTACATATACTTTGGAGGAAGAGGAGGAGGACTAGTGCCAATGAAGAAGAGGAGGAGGAGGAGGAAGAGTGATAATAATACTGTATTTCTCTTCTACGTCTGTCATTGGCGATGCAGGGAACCTATTATCATATTATATCAACCTATTATTATAACAACCTCTGACACACTTCTTATTATAACTCTCTCCATCTCTCTTTTTCATTTTTCCCTCGCAATCTGTGAAATAAAACTGTGAACACCAAATATTCATGAAGTGGGCTTTATTGATATTCTTACACCTCACAAGTGGCGTTGATATGCTGGCAAGCCCTACACCACCACCACAAAGCAAACCCACACACAGCCACTCCTCCTCACAGGTGTGTCGGATATGCCTGGCAACACGACCCTTGCTAGGAATAAACACTGGCCGCCAAATATCACAACTTGTACTTCCTCTCACCAGTGTGGGTGAGCATGTGTGTGTTAAGACTGCATCTTGCGGGTAAAATGTTTCCCTACACTCCTGACACTCAAAGTTTTCTCTCACAGGTGTGGGTGGCATGTGTGTGTAGATGGCTCTTGCGGGGGTAAATGTTTTCCTACACTCCTGACACTCAAAGTTTCTCTAACAGTGTGGGTGAGCATGTGTGTGTTACGATTGCTCTTGCGGGTAAATGTTCCTACACTCCTGACACTCAAGTTTCTCTCAACAGTGTGGGGTGAGCATGTGTCTGTAAGATCGCTCTTCTGAGTAAATGCTTTTACTACACTCCTGACACTCAAAGTTTCTCTCACCAGTGTGGGTGAGCATGTGTGTGTTTAAGGACTGCTCCTTTGTGGGTAAATGTTTCCTACACTCCTGAACACTACAAAATTTCTAACATCAGTGTGGGTGAGCATGTGTTTTGTCTAAGACTGCTCTTCTGGGTAAAGTTTTCCTACAATCCTGACACTCAAAGTTCTCTCAACCAGTGTGGGTGAAGATGTGTTTGTTAAAGACGCTCGTGGGTAAAATGTTTCTACACTCCTGGCATTCAAAGTTTCTCCTCACCAGTGTGGTGTGAGCATGTGTGTGTTAAGACTGCTCTTGTGGGGAAATGTTTCCCTATCACTCCCTGGCACTCAAAAGTTTCTCCTCACCAGTGGGTGAGATGTGGCTCCTAAGAGCATCTTTACGACGTGAACACTTGCCACATTGGTCACACCCAGCTCTGTCTTGGTGTATGCGGTGCGGACGGTGCAGTAACTGCCATGCTTGGCTGGAGCACACTTTGCCACAGTGGTCACAAGTGAGGTCCTCACGTCCATCATTGCAGCAATACTTCTGCAGCCACCCCTTTGGTGGGAGGGTCAGCTGGTCCTGCAGAACCCGGTGGAGGCCTCCGGGGATGAACCAAGCGTTCCCTAATACAAGGGAAGCCGGGAGGAGTCCTGCGTGCGGCGCCGACCTGGACTCTCACATCAGCACCGGTAACATTGGGTGGCCAGTCAGCACACAAGCAGGCAAGTGCTTCCTTGAAGGGTTGCTTCCTGCTTCACCCCTCCAGCTAACACCCAGCAGTGTTTGCAGCCAAGGAGTAAAGGCCGCACAGGAGGCCTCACGACCACCAACTTCTAAAGGGTGGAGGAGTGGAGTGGGAGGGCTATGACCTTCAATGCAGCAAGGTAGCTCAAGCCTTTGCACATCAGGCACAAACCAAAATGGGTATTGGGCAGATAATGGGGGGAAGTGAAGAGAGGGGCTGGCTTCTCTTCTCGCTCTCTCAATAAACAGGCAGAAGGACAGATATGAAAAAGTGAATATTATTTAGTCATTGAAATTGCTCAGGAATGTGGGTTACATTACAGTGCATACGTATAACAAACACTATACAGTAAATACTTTCCAGTAAATCAATACCTAAACCATAAAGAAAGAGAGGAGGGGGGGGGGGGGGGGGGCAGAGGTCAATCCCCTGCCATGGGATACAGACAAGTGACCGCTGCCCTCCATGGCCCACCTGTCCATAAGGGTCATTTGCCACGGACATCACATTTTCACTGAAAAAATAACTAATAAATTAATAGAAAAAATATTTCCAGCAACCATTCACTTGAATTTCGAGTTATCAGCTTTGTATTTCATGGTTCTGAGGCAAGATGTCTCATAGTTCGTCGCTCAGAAATTGTGGATACAGGTGCTCTAAAGTAATCAGTAGGCATTTTTATTATTGTTTATCAGCTGGATGCTGTACTTCAAGGAAGTGTTTAGTATCCAATGTATATCATAATATGCATCCTCTAATATAATTAACAGAATTTTACGTTGAGTGAAACTACAAAATTTAGAATGACATTAACAAATTAGCAATTAGAGAGCCTTGTGTTAAACAGTCAGTTCTTACAGAAATTGCCACAATGCAATGCAACTAGGGACTATATTGGAGCCCACCCTGAAAGGGAAACACGTCAGTGTCTGGAACTGTTGAAATAATGGCATACATAGACAGGTGGGCATCCATTGATTGGTTCTTTTTTTGTTGAGGACGACTTATGTGGCAGAAGAAACAGAAGGGGTTAATGGCAGACGTTGTGCTCCACTTTTCCCACAGGAATGGTGGAAGTTTATGACGTTTATGAATGAACTGATAAGATGGGACAAACAATCACGCATGAAGCTGCTCATCCAAGACGGCAGCATGACTTGGAATGGAAGAGACCGATATACGAGCAGCTGATAGCAGGGCAAGAGCCACCTGTTCAAGTTTGAGAAATACGACAAGCAGATGAAAGAATGAAGCAAGTGTCAGGACATTGGAGACTCAAAATGTTGTGGAATCTCTTAGGGAATTGCCATAATAACTTGTCATAGATATTTGCAGTGGAATCTTGTTGTTTTAATCAATAAAGACATTCGTGAAATTTAGCATGCTTAATTTTTACCAAATAATAATTTGCTAACAACATAACTGTTCGATAGATTTTTGCATATGTATATTTATATTCTATTCCAATAAAGTACTTCATTATAGAAATTTAAATCCATCCCCCTTTTTTTTATCCACAATTGTATCAGCCAAAAAGTTCCCATGGCCAGTTGGGCTGCGGCCAGTTGTCCTAGACCGCACAGTTTCACTTTCTATACCATAGGATTCTCTTAACATAGAGGTCAGACATTCAGGCTAATCGGCTATAAGAGATATAAACGCTATAAGTTAGTTCCTGAGCTTGAAGAGTCCGTTATACAACGTTACAGGATATGTATAGCCTATTTCCAGATGCATTGGCACGGGACCCTCATATATATGCACTGACAGGTAAGGCCACACGATCATGTAATGCAACGAGCTGCAGCTGCACCACTCGAACGCAGACTCTGGGTTTCACGTGTGGCCTTTAAATCAGCCGCCAATCACAAGCCCTTACAGGCTGAAGACGGGAGGCAACTAAAGTATTGCATTTGTGCACTACCAAAATAATGCCTACAGAGCGTGCCAGATCATTATTTTCAAATACACAGCTTACTGAAAACTGCCCAAAAATGACGCAGATAGAGGTTAGCCGTCGATTTTAGGCGAATATTTTCCTGCCGCAGAGGACTGCATGACGCTTTTTAGCGTCAAGTGTAACCAGACGTCAACGTTCTCAAATGACGCATAACGGTCATAGAATGCGAGGGGCTTCAGTGCAAAAGGTCGGTGTAGTGTGTTTTAGATAAGGGGTGTTTTTTATAAAGAATCTTTGACTACTTTAGCCACTCTGTAGCACTTTGAGTTGATCTGAGTGGCAAAGAATGTTTACGAGATACTCTCAAGTGGCCAAAATGCTATGTGTGGCGGGAGGGACCGGACCAGAGAGCTACTCAGATGACGGCCTTCTGAGGTTGCCATGAGTAAGACATAAGAAACATAAGAAAATAAGGAAGCGACAAGAGGCCGTTGAGACTACACGCGGTAGTTCCTGTTAAGGAAAACACGCTTCTTGTATAGCTTGTGAGGCAAAGCCTACAGCCCATGCAGAGTACAAGACTACTAAGTGTTGCGCTGCCCGAAGAAGCCGCTCCAGGGTCATAACAAAGGTGAGACGTGCGGATGAAGGACGCGAAGATGAGGTCAAGAAGAGAGGACCGTTTTGCGCGAGGACCAGTTGTAGCAGCCTGCTGGGCCCATCACTTGCTGCATGGACCAAAGAATATTACTTCAACGCCTTCGCCCCATTTACAACTTGCAATGTCAACATTTACCAGTGAAACATTTCAATAGAACACGCTAATTTATTAGCTTTCCATGATATTTTCGTTTTCTGATAAATGAATTACAACCATGCATACATTAACGTTAACTAAATAAATAACATCATCCATCGCGGTAATTTTCCCGATTGGATGTTATTTATTACTTAGATTTCGTTCTCTGCCGAAGAGTTAGCACCATGCATAAATTAGCGTTAACTAAATAAATAACATCATCAATCGGGAAAATTACCCGATTGATGATTTTATTCATTTATTTAACGGTAAGGGAGCATGGTTGTCGCCTCCGTGGTGCAGTGGCTAGCGTGCCTGGCTACGAACCTGCGGGCCCGGGTTTCGACCCCGTGCCAGGGCAAGTCGGCGACCAGCCACCCAGCTGTTCTTATTTCCTTCGGGGTTGATAAATGGGTCCCTGGGGTAACCTGGGGAAGGTAACTGTGGTAACCCGGGAGTCCCCACTAGCCCTGTGTCCCGGGGTAACGGGTTCTCCCCCCACCACAGGCTCTAAGGGCTAATGCCACGGAGATGAGCACCGCATGCCACGCGCAGCTTAGCGTATGCTCCCATCTTTACCTAATGTATGCATGGTTCTAATTTATTTATTAAAAAACGAAATATATCAATGGAAAGCTAATAAAATTGCGCTTCTATTCTAAAACCACCTAAAAACACCTTTGAAAAGTGCCAAAACTATAAATAAGCCTTTATGGGGTTTTTTAAAGTTATCGTCCAGACCATTTCATCATTCCTGATTTAATGCAATCAAATCATAGCCATTAACGAGTATATCAACAACACGTCGTCACTTTTTGTATCCAGTCAGCCGTTTTTAAATAATCCGCAATCAAAATCTGCAAATTCCCCGAGTTTTCAAAACACACTCAAGGTTTGCAGACGTCATGCTCAGGCTCGGTGACGCAGCATCGGGAGGTCATCTTCCGTGCTTGATCAGAGAGGACGTAAAACAGATAAATATAGTAGTACTACTTGAGATTTTTGGGTGTTTCTGATAGATTTGTTTTGCTATATGCCACATGCATGCACCCTTTTATGGGTGCAGCAAGACAGCTGTGCCTTCGCGGGGAAAAGTTTGCACACGGAAAGGAGTGGCGTGTGTAGGAGGGGAGTGGCGGAGTGGCGTGTGGTGATTCAAGCCTATAGTGTGTTTGGGCGAACAGTTGTGTTGAGAAACGGTTGTGTAGTGAGGGTAGCGATGGACCACCACGACTGTGAGGCTTTGCCTCTTAACAAGACCAAGTAAACCAAGTAAACCCGTTGGGAGTGGGCGTGGGCGTCCCTGTGGTGGTGTGGCTGTCACACTTTCTGCCTTCCGCCCGCATATTTTTCCCAAATCTTGCTGTAGTTAATGCTAGTATGTGGTTCCGAGGAATTACGTTTGACTGTAGCTCCAAAACTAACCATAGGATTTTCTCGAAAGTACCTTCATTGTGATTCCCACACACACATGGTTTAACCTTATTTTCCAATCCATGTTTGGAGAAGTGCCAGGTCCTCCTGCTGAACCTCAGGCTTGCTAACACCTGTTCATCCACCTCGTACTCGGGCTCAAACATAAGGATCCCCTGACAATCTGAGGTTCGTTTTCCTCATAGTATACGCGACCAGCGTCATTTCTTTTGGTGTCAGATTGAGCATGTACTCTAGATCTGTCACAGCGACAGATTCACTGTCTGACACGAAGTACAATCGCTCATCATAACTTTTGCCGACAGGGTAGACAGAGGTTGCGGGGCCCCTGTTCTGACTTTCATCAAAACAGTCGTAGCCCTTTTGGAGGGAAGATTTTTTTTGCCGCTTTTTACAAAAGTGTGTTTTTAGGGAAATATGGCCTGGAAATCAATTATTTTTGGTGGTTTAGGTGTTTGAAGTACATTAATATAATTCGGCAAAAAAAAATTTGGGTCGGACGATACTTTAAGGGCTTTAGAACCCAAAAACTATTTTTTTTTGCATTAGATTTAAAAAAAAGGCAGATTTTATAGTTTTAATTTTAAAAAAAACCAAAAAAAAGGCTGTTTTCATATTTTTGGGTTGTGGGTTTTTGTAAAGGCTTTTACAGCCGGAAAAGGCTGAAAAAAAAACTTAAAGAAACAAAATTTTTATATTAAAGTTTTTTATAATAAAATTGGCTTTATATCGGGGTTGAAAAAAGACGCGTACAATATGTGGTCGTCGGAGCGAAAACCAGAAAGCGCCACCGCAGTAAAATCACGTTATTGAACCATAGAGTGAGGACCATGATCTATTTGGCGTTAATTTTTGTTGGGATTTCCTAGTTCATAGGTTTAATTTGATGTAACGGGCAAGTTTTCGGCGGGAACTTGGGGGAATTTTGAGGAGTCAGGCGCTCACCCAACCACAGGTCGTTTTCATTTTCATTGGAATAAAACGAAAAAAATTGCGGTATTACACCGTGTTGGCAAGGTTTCCCAAGAGAAGGTCGGATTACCCTTTCCTCCTCCCCTGCTCTCCGCCTTCCCGCTCTCTCTGCCTCAGTGAGAGTGAGACAAGAAAAAAAACACGGTTTTAAGTCTACGCGTTGGCAGCAAATTACTGCATTTTATTTCACGTAAGTACATCTGAAACCCATAACTGCAAGTCTTTAGGGGCTGGAAAATAATAATGATCATGATAATGATAACTTAGATAAGGTTGGGGAAGGGTTTTGGGAGCAGAACGAAATATAAGTGTTTGTAACACAACTTTTCTCTCTTTGGTGTAAAACCCCTGAAGGCGACAGGGGTCGGGGGGCATGACGCGACACGCCGACGGGTAGTAGACGACAAAGGGAAAGAAAAGGCACATGTGGTTAGTTTTTCGCTTACACTTCAAAGATGGAGACGATGATAGAGGGAAAGTAGCTACATCGGGGGACCGCGCAACCCTCCCCCAAGAAGGACGCTGTTCCCGGACGGGCAAAGGTTTGGTGAGGGCCCTGAACTTCCCGGGGGAAGAAAGCGCGATGGGAATCCGAATTTTGGAACAAAAGTTTTGAAAAATTAGGAGAATAAAGGTGGGGCTTACTTTATGTGAAAACCAACAGCCGTAGCAGGGGATGTTTTTGGCCCCCCTTGTGGATGGTGCTTTAAAAGAGGAGTCGGAAAAATTTTGATGTTTTTCAAAGGTTTTGGGCAAGGGATTAGGGATTCAAAACGGATACTTTAAAAAAAATTAAATCACAATGAGGCCATCAAGCGAAAGCGACAGCAGCAAAAATTTAGTAGACGTCCCCATAGCTTTTTTACAGTGTTATTTTTAACAATGTATGATAAAGGTGCAAAAAGGGTTTTCCCAGTATAAACGGCCTTACCCTTTAGCCGTTTTGAAAGTGCAATTAAAAAGATGAGTTAAAGGGGCCCCCTATGTGATAAACGGGGAAGGGAAAGGTCCTCAGAAAAAAAATTTGTGGGGGTCAAGCGGATAAAGAAAGGGGAAACACATAAAAAATGCCCCGCCATGTCTACCCACTACAGCGATTCAAAGCTCCACACCGCGCTCCCTAGATCATCCCTTACCATCAAAAAAATTTGTAGCTACTTGGAATGATGCAGGGGGAAATAGTAATAGCTTTGTCTTTTTCAGTTTTTACGTAATGTTTTCACCAAAGAATTAAAACATATGCTTCCCCTCCCAGCCCCGGACACATGTAAAACCCTGGATGCCCTGAATGTGCCATAAAAAACGAGTAAAACCCCGGAAAGGTAGCAGAGCACCAAAAAAAGTTTAGAAAACACACAAGGCCGAAGAAAAACGGGGCACAAAGACTGATAAAAAAAGGGAAAAATAATGCTGATGCTGATGTTCGGCTGTTTGGGACCCCCAAAAAACCCCCCCAACACCTCGTTTGTCAGGGGGAATAATTACTACAAGCGTAAAAATGGACCTATAATTTGTGCATTTTTAACCGAAGGGGAAAAAAACAACATGTACGTAGGGAAAGAAAGTGTTGCAAGCGTGGTTTACGAGATAGCAAGTGTTAAGGATGGTTATTTCGTGAGTACGCTAGAGGTAAATTTTGCAAGACTTGTTGTATCCAGTAATTGGGGGGGACAAAAAAAAAACATAAACTGGGTCCTTAGTATCTCCAGAACTGCATTGGGGTCGTTTGCAGGAATCAATCACACCTTTTTGGTGCCAGGGATGTACATGGGTTGGGGACAGGCCTTTTTGGGCTTTTTAAAAAACGCCTGAAGCCCCATGGCGATGTGGCTTTCCTCGGGATTATGCGTGTCATCGAAGTGCCCCCTCGTCTGCGTTTACAGTGCACGAAATGGACATTTCAAAGTTCCAGAAATAGACTTTTGAAGACAAAAGTAACAAGAAGGAAAAATACAGTTTCAGCATTCAAAAATGCAAAGATGATATTTGTGAATTGGGTACAAAGAGGGTTATGTTTTCTGCCACATTATAATGAGAATGACATCCCCAAAACCCCCAAGAGTTCGCCTACCCCGGGGAGAGCCCCCTATAGTTCCCCCAAATTCAACCTCAGTACGGTCCATTTGACTCCCAAGTACGACCCCCCCTCTCAAGATGACAGTAAAAAACAGACAACGGTTCTCATCCATTTCTGAGTGTCACTGAAACAACAGATTACAAAAACTCTTCCAGGAGCAGGGAGATAATCTCATGGCTGCACTAATGACAAGGGGACTTTTTTGAAAATTTACACGTTTGGGACTATCACCAAATAAAAGCAGATTTTTTGTAGTCGTGTTTTTTTTTCAGAAAAAAGAAAGGGGCGGCGTATGATACAAATTTTTACATACCCCACCCCCCTTATCTTTTTTAAAACAATTTTTTCCCCCAAAATGATAATTTTATATCAGTGGGGGAAAAATATTGTAAAATTTTACTGTATTATTTACAAGGGCATTCATTTTTATTCATGAGGATGTGACTTGTGTGATTGAGGCCCAAGGGAAAAAGAAAGGGGAAAGGGAAAGTGCGTGGGAAAAGGTTCTTTAAATGCCGAGCCCTGAGGGAAGGAAAAAAGTGCTGTAGCTTGTGGGGGCCATTGCCAAGGGACCTCTCTCTACTCTGACCTCGCCCCCCCTGCAAGCCCCATCCCCCCCGCACTACACCCAAGACCTTTACACGTAGGAGGGCTAAGTATTATTTGTTTATTACTGAACAATATTTTTAAATTTTCATTGTTTCTATCACTGTGAGTTTTTATCATTTTTATTTCTTTTTAATTGTTATTTTTTTCATTTTATTTTTGGGGGTTTTTTTTTTTTTCACTTTGAGGGGGAAAAAACTATTATTTTAAGTTTGGAAAGATTTATCGACAGTTCTATACTTTTTAGATTTTGTTTTTCGTGATGAGGAAAAAAAAAATTATCACTTTTTTACGTTTTTTTGTTCCTCCAACTCTAACACCCTCGAGACCCACGGGGGTCTCGTAATGTTGATTTCGGAAAGATTTACATATTCTTTTTCGTGATCAAAAGGACATCCTACTTTAAAGCTGCAGTTTAAAATATATAAACCTAAGACCATCATAATTAAGGCTTGACCTAAGTACGCAAGACTTTGGGGTGGTGTGATCGAGGGTGATATCCCTTGGCTTGAATGTTTTTTGGCAGGCACGGGGGTTAGTACAGTAAAGCAGCGCACCACAACGTACTCTTACCCGGTATTATCAAACATTAGTGAATTTAGGTCTAAGGCAACCCCCTGTCACAAGAATTGTTACCCCGTATGAGAAAAACAATTCAACTAAACTACATTATAGTAAAATAAGAGAGCAAAAGAAATGTGTTTTTAAAAATTTTTTCAATTTTTTTTTTCAACTCCTTATAATTTCCCCTACTTTCCTCGATTTTAATTGGAATCGTCCGGAACACCACGCTTTTCCCAAATTTTGTTTTGGGATAATTAGAATGGTACCAATACAAAACAAGCTGTGGCAAAATGCCCCAAAACGTAAAAGTGGGCCCCGAAACTGCTGTCGTATGATGAGCTGCTTCCTCCAGCCCGGGAAACACTACTCTCTTCAGCAAGCGGATGTAAGGGTGCGTCCCCACTGTGACACAAAGTAGTGATGATGGGGAAAGTGTAGTAGTAGTGGTTGATATTCCACAGAAATTTGAGGTTGACAGGCCTTCGCTTACTCTTTTTCAATTATTTTCTGCCAGTATATTATCCAGTAGTTTTTCATTGCGGAAAGCAAAAAAAAAAACATTTTTGTAAATAATTAGGCTAGGCTAGGTTACGTTTAAGTTAGGTTGGTAAATTAGGTTTTGTTGGGTTAGGTTTTAAAATAGTTTGGTTTTGGTTTTTTATAGTTTTAAAATTTTTATGGTTAAATAGCATCGATGGTGCGCGATTACCCGGGTTTCCTCGGCTGGTTGGCGGCCGCCAACTTGCGGAAATTTACCGTAGACAGTAGTAGTAGTAGTAGTAGTAGAGTGTAGTAGTAGTAGTAGGAGTAGTAGGGGAGTGCGAGTTGGGTAGTATTAACAGCAGCGATAGGGGATAGTAATAATAGTAGACAGTGGGTACAGAGGGGGGGTGGACATGCAGCCATGCCCCACCCCCCTTTTAAGGGGAAAAAATTTAAAAAATATATTATAAAATAAAATTTTAAAATATTTTATAATATATAATATATATATATATATATATCATATATATATAATATATATAATTATATATATATATATAATTTCAGGTGACAGACACTCGTCATTTTTGGGGTTGTTTATGCGAACGTTTCGCCAAAGACATTGGCATTATCCGGTAAAAAAAAGTTAAAAAAATTAATATATACAAGCTAAAAAACGAACACTAAAAGACTTTTATTTTTTTTTTTTATTTTTTTTTAAAGCAATAAAAAATCCTATATATCTAAAAATACTAACTAATAAAAAAAATACAAATTTTTACTTTAAAGGATATAATATATATATATAATATATATATATATATATATAAAATATAGCCGCAAAAACCGCCCTCCGGGGGGACTTTTTTGGGTAGTCCGGGAGGGCTATTATGGTGGGGCCTTGGCCCACCACTGGTTGGGGGCCTTGGCCCCCCACCTGTGTTTGGTGGCCGAAGCCCCCCAAAAAACGGACTCCCAGATAGCCCCCTTTTAATTTCCTGAAAACAGGAGTAAAATGTATGTATTCCCCCCACCCATTCACTCAAACCCCTTACCATCACCCCCCACCCACACTCACCCATACCATCACCCCCACCCATTCATACCATTACATCACCCCCCCCCTATTCCCCCACCCATCACCATCTCCCAACCCCCACCCCCCCCCCATTTATCCCCCATCACCCCACACCATTACCCATTCATCACCCCTTACCATCACCCTCATCAAAGGGTTTCCCCAATTCCGCAAACCCCCTTTTTTACAATTATCGCTAAAGGCTGCAAAAAAAAAAAAAAAAAAGGGTCGGTCATTCCCTAAAGGGCTTAAAACCTTTCCCCGGTAACCCCGGGTTCCAAAAAAAGTGCCAAAAGGGGATTGCGCCCCGGGGGGCGGAAAACCCATACCCGACACACACACAACCAACACACACAGAAGACACACTTTCGCTTAATTTACATTACCCATCACCCCCCACCTACCCCCACCCCTCACCCCTACCCCCCAAACCCCCACCCCCACCCCCTTTATCACCATCACCCCAAACCTTACCATCACCCCCCCCCTTTCCCCCACCCTAATCAAGGTTTTCCCCAATTCTCGCAACCCCTTTTTTTTCCCCCAATTACGCTAAAAGGCTGCTGAAAAAAAAAAAAAAAAACATGACGGTCATCTCATAAGGGCTTAAAACTTTCCCCCCGGTCAACCCGGGTTTCCAAAAAGTGCCAAGAGTTGATTGCGCCCCGGGGGGCGGAACCTATACCCGACACACCCACACAACCCACACAACACACACACACCAGGGCAAAAAAAGCAGACAGAGAGAAAACTTTTTCTTATATATTTGATTTCCCATACCCCCACCTATTCCCTCACCCCTCACCCATTTACCCCCCCAACCCCTCACCCCCCACCCATTCATCAACCATCCCCCACACCCATTTCCCCTCACCCCACACCCATTTCCCATCCCCCACCCCTTCACCACCCTTACCATCACCCTACTCAAGGGTTCCCCAATTCTCGCAACCCACTTTTTTTTTCAAATTTTCGCTAAAAGGCTGCTAAAAAAAAAGAAAAAAAAATGATCGGATCATTCATAAAATGGGCTTATGGGCCTTTCCCCCGGTCAACCTGATCCAAAAAGTGCCATTGAGGGTTTCGCCACGGGGGGGGGGAAAACCTATCCCAACAACACACGGACAGACAGACAGACAGCAGACACACTTTCGTTTAAATTTAATTTTTTTATTATATATATAATATATTATTATATATATATAAATATAATATAATAATAATTATACATACAAATAATTATATATACAGTAGCGGACGTAATTTTGGCGTCGTCACCCCGTACCCCAACGCGGTAAAACAAATAGATGGTACAATAAACATGTTTATTCCCTAATATTAATACTTTTTGGCACCCCTTACTCTAATGCACTCTTTCAAAATGTGGGAACCTTATCAAGTTTTGTAACGTGGACAGAGGGATTCTGTCCACAATTTTGGGGGTGCCGCTTCTATCGGGGAAGGGGGAGGTATCAGGTCACATAACTGCGTTTTTAAAGGACCGCAAGTTTTCAATGGGGGTTAAGGTCAGGAGAATAGGTGGCCAATCCTCAAAAGAAGTCCCCAGAGCATCATGAAGCCAGGTTTTCACCCATTTTGCTTTGGGGAGGGTGCATTATCCTGCACAAATGTGGGTTGGCACACTTGAAGCAGTCAGGCAGATTGTCACACAGAGTTCCAAAAAAATTAATGGTTTCATTGACTCATTTTTGGGGAGCCCCACAAGTTCCCAACACCATGGAAAGAGAAGAACCCCACCCCTTTAAAGGAATCTGGAATTTACAGTTTTGTTTGGAATTTTGGCGCGTAGGATCATCCCCGGGGGGCGATAAAACTTCTTTTTTTCCTGCTGCTGGTAACGAAATTTTTGCCTCATCACCCCAAAGTACCCCTTTTCCATTTCTAGTATCCCAAGGGAGGTACTTGGGGTAGAACTGAAGTTTTTGCCTTATGAACCTCTTTTAGGAGAGGTTTTAGGTCGCGCAACAAAGTTTTTAATCCAAGGTGTCATGGACCGACGTCGCACTGTCCAAAGGGACATTTCACACAGCAGTAAGGGTTTTTTTCCTTTTAATTGTCTGCGGAAAATGGGACCTTATCAACATCACGCTTGATGATGTTTAATGTTTTTGGGGAGTTTTCGGGGCCTCCCAGGGGGTTTTTTTTCCGGACAAATGTCGTCACAGATTTTGAAATTTTTTGCCCCCAACAGCTGAACTTCTCACACAACGCCTGTGTTTTCAGCAATATCTTCACTGAGTGCCCTCCCTGGGAGTGACAAAAATAGCAAAATGTCATCATTTGCAGGGGCTATACCCCCCCATAGCCCACAGAAGAGGCAAGATAGAGGCAAAAACGCTTTGTTTTAAAAAATGCCGGGGCTGGAACTCCTCCGCGGCGCCCCCCGCAAAAGGTGAAGGATCACTGGGGTCGTGCCCCTTGAGTCATGAAAGACAACACAGAAAATCCCCCCAGTTTCCCTTGCAGAGTTGCCAAATGCCCCAAAAAATTAAAATATGAGAGATGTTTAGTTTTCTGAGTTTTCTCTGGGAACCGGTTTGCCCTTTTTTTATAAAGTGAAAATCAGCGCTATCATGATGTTGGGAGAAATCCTCTATCCCCCACTACTGCAAAAAGGGGAATAAATTTTTTGATTTGCTTAATAGACGTTAGGCGTAGTGGGATGGTCAAAGTACAAAAATTTAAAGTAAGCAGCCATCCCCCCATAATTTTATCGAATGTGTTCTGCGCGTTAGGGATAGGACCGACGACGCCAAATTTACGTCCGCTACTGTATTAAAATAATATATATATATTATAATGTGGTAGAGAGAGAGAGAGAGAGGAGAGAGAGGGGAGAGAGAGGAGAGAGAGAGGGAGAGAGAGAGAGAGAGAGAGGAGAGAGAGAGAAAGGGGGGGGGGGAGAGAAGGGGAGAGGAGGAGAGAGAGAGAGAGAAGGGAGAGAGAGAGAGAGAAGGGGAAAGGGGAGGAGAGAGAGAGAGAGAGAAAAAAAAAAAAATAGAAAAGAAAAAAAAGAATTTAAAAAAATAAGTTTTTTTTATCTTTTAAATTTTAGATTTTTGTATTTAAATGTTTAAATTTTTTTTATATTTTTTATTTTATATTATTTTAATTTTTTGATTCTTATATATAAAATTATATATATATAATATATATATATATATATATATAAATTATATATAATATATATTATAAATTCCCCCCCTTTTCAATTTTTCTGGGTAGCCACTGGGTGACTTTTAAAAAGTTTTTGGAAAACTTAATTAGGGGTACTGGTATTTGGTAAAATTTTTGGTTTTGATTTCTTCTCTAAGCATTGATTTTAATTATTACAAAGTAATAAACCCCATTGAATAATTGACGGAAAAAGAAGACAAATTTTAAATTTCATTAATTCAAAAAATCATATATGTAGTTTAAATGTAGGCTATAAGTGACACAAAATTTTTATGTTCGCAATTTAAAACCAAAATTATTCGTTTTTTTATTTTTGGCGTTTAGTGGTGTCGCTCTAGGCCCAAAATTTTATATATCCAAGATTACAACTAAGGGAAAATCGAAAATAATAGAAATTTTAAACGTTTCCCGGGTTTTTATAAATTTTTTGGGTAGTGGACTGAGTTAAGGGAAATTAATTGTCCGAAAATGATTTCCAAAAGTTAACTTAAATTTAAATCTTAACGAAAAGTTATTAACGATTAATGGATTAAGGGTTTTTTGGTGCCCCCTTTGCTGGGGGACTTTACGTAGTAGGTATAACAACTTCGCCACCGGTTTTTTTTTATAATTGTTCTTTTGAGCAGTGAAGACACAAAAGACACAGACTTTCCAGATAGCCTCTTCAAATTTTCCTGAAACATGGATGTGAAAGTAATATTTAGCACCACACGTCTGTAAATAAAAAGAACGTTGTCCTGGCGCTTTATGTTTTTACGGTAGAGTCCTTTTTCCCCCCTTATTGGGGGTTTTTTTTTCCTCCAGACCTTTACAGGCCCGCAGATACCTCTAAAAACGTAATTATAAAGTGGGGGAGAGATAAAAAATATAAAGAAATTACTAACCTAAACCCCCAATAACCTAACCCAACCCGTAAAATTATAGTCCTTTCCCCCCCCTTAGGGCTCGTTAGGAGGTTTTTTGTAAAGGGTTTGGTTAGTAATATTTTTTTGGGGGTTCCCGGGGGGCATTTAAAGGGGGGGGGTTTTATGGGGGGATCGTCCACCACCTTTTAAAAAATTTTTGTGGTACTGCTATAGTATATATTAGAAAGATAAGGGATAAATAAAATAAAGCTAGGAAGGGCAAAAACTAGAAGGAGGCCAGGCCAGGTGGTGGGGAGGGGGGTGGGGGGAGACCAAAACAGTAACAGGCAAGAGATCAAAAACTACAAAATTTTGATTTAAAGATTGATCACCGTTAACACCCCGTCTTCTCGGTCCTGTAGTCAAGACGGCCTGAGTCTTACCTAAAAGATAAAAAAAACAAAAAAATCAGGCCACGGAAAGTGCGATAATAAGGAAGAACCCCGCAAATTCCCCACAGCAACCGCAAACAACGGGAGTCCGGGGTCACGGAGTTTGTGAATGCTGCAAGGCATTTCCCCACAACCGCAAACAAGGGGGAGTCCCGGAGTTACGGAGTTAGTGACATGCTGCAAGGGATTACCAAGCAACCGCCCCACAAGCGGTGAGTCAAAGGGGTCTACGGAGTTAGGACGCTGCAAGGGTTTCCCCCCGGCAACCCCCACAAGCGGTGATTCCCGGAGTTACGGAGTTAGTGACATGCTGCAAGGGATTACCCCAAAAACCCCAAACAAACGGTGAGTCAGGAGTTAGGGAGTGACAGTGCAAGACATTACCACAGCAACCGCACACAACGGTGGTCGGAGTCACGGAGTTAGTGAATCGCAAGGCTTACCACAGAAACCCGCACACAAGCGGTGAGCCAGGAGTTCGGAGTTGTGACAGCTGAAAGGGCATTACCACAGCAACCGCACACAAGCGGTGATCCAGGAGTCTACGGAGTTAGGACATGCTGAAAGGGTTTACCACAACAACCGCACAAAAGCGGTGGTCCAGGAGTCTACGGAGGTTAGTGACACGCTGAAGGCATTCCAAAAAACCGCACAAAAAAGCGGGGCCAGGAGTCTACGGATTTAGTGAACGCTGAAAAGGCGTTCCCACAACAACCCAACCCCAAAGGGGGTGAGCCCAGGGTCTAGGAGTTAGTGAAAGCTGCAAGGCTTACAAAACAACGCACACAAGCGGTGAGCCAGGAGTTACGGAGTAGTGAATGCTGCAAGGCATTACCAAGCAACCGCACACAAGCGGGAGTCAGGAGTCTACGGATTTAGGACAGCTGAAAGGGCATACCAAAAACAACCCACACAAGCGGGAGTCCGGAGTTACGGAGTTAGTGACATGCTGCAAGGCATTACCAACAACCCCCCAAAGCGGTGAGTCCAGGAGTTGGGTTAGTGACACGCGCAAGGCATTACCAAAAACAACGCACACAAGCGGTGAGCAGGAGCAGGATTTAGTGACACGCTGCAAGGCTTCCCAAACAACCGCACACAAGCGGTGAGTCCGGGAGTTAGGAGTTAGTGAAATCCCTGCAAGGGGCTTTAACAAAAAACCGCCACAAGCGGTGGCCAGGAGTCTAGGGGTAGTGACACTGCAAGGCATTACCACAAAAAACCGAAAACCAAGCGGGAGTCCGGGAGTCTAGGGATTTAGTGAAAGCTGAAAGGGATTACCAAAACAACCGCACACAAGCGGTGAGTCCAGGGTTACGGATTAGTGAAAGCTGCGGGGCTTCCCAAAACAACCCACACAACGGTGGCCAGGAGCTACGGAGTTGTGACAGTGCAAGGCATTCCACAACAACCGCACAAAGCGTGAGCCCAGGAGTCTACGGGTTAGTGAAAGCTGAAAAGGGTTTCCCAAAAAACAACCGCACAAAAGCGGTGAGTCAGGGTCTAGGGAGTTAGTGAATGCTGCAAGGCTACCACAACAACCGCACACAAGCGGTGAGTCGGGGAGTTAGGGGTTAGGAAAGCTGAAAGGGCTTTCCCACAAAAACCCGCACACAAGGGGTGAGTCCGGGAGTTACGGGTTAGGAATGCGCGGGGGTTACCAAAAAAACCGCACACAAGCGGGAGCCAGGAGTTACGGAGTAGTGAAAGCTGCAAGGCTTACCACAAACCCGCACACAACGGTGAGCCCAGGAGTCTACGGATTTAGTGAAATGCGCAAGGCTTACCACAACAACCGCACCAAGCGGGAGCCAGGAGTCTAGGGAGTTAGGAAAGCTGAAAGGCTTTACCACACAACCGCACACAAGCGGGGTCCGGGATTTACGGAGTTAGGAATGCTGAAAGGGGGTTACCCAAAAAAACCGCACACAAGCGGTGAGTCCAGGAGTCTACGGAGTTAGTGAAATGCGCAAGGGTTACCACAACAACCGCAAAAACAAGGGTGAGCCCCAGGAGTCTCGGAGTTAGTGAAAGCTGCAAGGCTTCCCACAGAAAACCGCACAAAAAGCGGTGAGTCCAGGAGTCTACGGAGTTAGTGAAATGCGCAAGGCGTTACCACAACAACCGACACAAGCGGGAGTCCGGAGTTCGGAGTTAGTGAAATGCTGAAAGGGTTACCACAACAACCCCCACACAAGCGGTGGTCCAGGGGGTTAGGAGTTAGTAAAATGCGCAAGGCGTTACCACAACAACCGCCACAAGCGGGGGAGCCAGGAGTCACGGAGTTAGGAAATGCTGAAAGGGCTTTTCCCACAAAAAACCGCACCAACGGTAGTCAGGAGTCTACGGAGTTAGTGAAAATGCTGCAAGGCGTTACCAAAAACAACCGCACACAAGGGGTTGAGTCCAGGAGTCTACGGAGTTAGGAAATGCTGCGGGGTTTTCCACAACAACCGCACACAAGCGGTGAGTCAGGATTTACGGAGTTAGTGAAATGCTGCAAGGCGTTCCCACAAAAACCCCGACACAAGCGGGAGCCAGGAGTTACGGATTTAGTGAAAGCGCAAGGCATTACCACAACAACCGCCCCAAAAGCGGTGGTCCAGGAGTTCGGATTTATGAAATGCTAAAGGGGCATTACCACAACAACCGCAACAAGCGGGAGTCCGGGAGTCACGGAGTTAGTGAAATGCTGAAAGGGCTTTCCCACAGCAACCGCACAAAAGGGTGAGCCAGGAGTCTAGGGAGTTAGTGAAGCTGCAAGGCGTTTACCAAGAGATTCTTCAGTAATCAATCCCCCTTTAAAGTTTTTGTAGCCCAAAAACCCCCTTAAAAAAATAATTCCATGGCCCGGGCCCAACCCGCTTACCACCTAAATGTATTTCCCATTTTGACCCTACTTCATCAAAATTGATTTTATAGTTCGGTACCCAAAAAACAGACAGACAGCAGACAGACACGCGGCTACTCCTATATTTAATTAGAGTTTTAGAAAGATAAAATTTGAGGATTCATCAAAGATTTGGAAATTTAAAAAAAAAGTAGGAGAAAACTTTAAATATAAGTAAAGTAAAAGTCTACAAAAAAAAAACATTATTTTCCAACCTGTTCGTTTTGTTCCTTTTTTAAAAAAGTTTTTTTTTTATTTTTATTTTTGTTTACTTTTTGAATTCATGCTCGGGGGCACGAGACCTTTTAGGGGGTTGGGGCCCCCAGGGGCCAGATGTGAGAGTGAGCTAGGGGCCCTATCCACTGGGGCCCGTGGTAAGGCGAAAAAGCCCTCCCCCCGCAATGCTCAGCGAGAGCTGCCTTAGTGGACCCCTAAAAAGGGGCTGAAAAAATAAGGCAGGTCAGACCCGACTTTGTGAGCTGCTGTGGGCCTTTTACAAAAAATTAAACTTTGTTTATAAAGCAAAACAGCCGTTAGTTCCTACAAGTAACAATTGGTGTTTACGTTTAATAGGTTGCAAGGTGTGTATGAATTATGTGCAAGACTAATGCGGCATAGGGGTTATAGCTGGTGAAAAGAAATGTTGTGTTGTGTGTTGGTTAGGGCGGGCGGCGGGCGGCAGGTGCTCCGCCCACTAAAATATTGTATATTATAGGGTATATCATACTACCAGTGAATTTAGGACAGCTAAACCCTACATCTTTAGAGAATAGTGAATATGAGCAAAAAAACGCAGTAAACTATCCCTATAAAAAGAAACGAGAGCAAAAGAAATCTTTATAAACTTTTTTTCACCTTTTTTTTTCATTTTTTTTATTCCTGGAAGTTGCTTGCATTAAATTTTAAATCACTGTCCGGAATCGGCACCCCCTAACGATTATCAGGTGTAGGGCAGTCCCAATGCAAAAAAAAAATAAGTGGTCAAAACCTCTTTTGAACGTCAAAACTTGTGATGAAAAGTTTTGGGGGGGGGAGAGCGGGTGCCTTCCCATAGGTTTGGGTTAGGGGGGGAGGGACAACTTTCCTTGCTTCAGCAGGACGTGTTCAAGCCTTTTTTGGGTCAAAGCTCCCTAAGCAGCCTCGATAGGCAACGGATTGGCTAGAGGTTTCCGGGGGCCCACGCCCACGATAGGTTTTTGGGGTGAAAGGGCGGGGCAAAAGGCCTGAACTTTCGATGTCATGGGTTTTAGTGGTGCCTTAGCCGGGCCGTTAAAAAAAGCCCAAAGGGACGGGAAAGGCGTCTTTTCCCCTTACCTCTATGGGACTTCTGCATCTCCCCCAGGGGTCTTAACCCGGGCCCCGCCTTACCCCCTGAAATGGCGAAAATCCTGACTGTACCCATCCGTTCTCTTTTCAAACAAAAATCCTTTCCCCTAGGTGTATGTGTTCAGGAACACCCTTTAAAAAAGATCTAGGTAGCAATGGCTTGATCATTATTACCCGGGTCACGCCATCACCTGGTGGCTCCACGATTTCAAGGACCAAAATTTTTTGTCCGAAGTTGATGTTTTTATTTAAATTGGCACTCGGTCTGGGGGGGAAAGCATGTTTGTTTAAGGTGTACGGCCCGCCCCGCCCTCCCGGCTCCCCCCGCAAACATCCCGCTAGCCTGCATCCCCTAGTTTTTTTTTCTTTTAGTATATCATGGGGTTTAAAGGGTTTTTGCTGTATCAAGCCGCCCTATTCTTTACACTTAAAAGGACTAATCTTTTGCAATAAGTTTTCTACTAACCTTCAAACCTTTGGGCAAACTTTTACTTTGGCTAATTTTCCCTAATACAAGGGGGGGCCGAGAGGAGTCCGGCGTGGGCCCCCGACCGGGACCTTAAATCAGCCCCTGTAACATTGGTGGCCGTCAGCACACAAGAGGCAAGTGCTTTTAAAGGGGGCTTGTACCCTCCAGCTAAACCCAGCCAGTGTTTGCACCCAAGGGAGAAAGGCCAGCACAGGACCCTCACCCCACCACTTACAGGGTGGAGGAGGGAAAGGTGGTGATGGTAGTACCTTCAAGCGGGCAAGTGTAGCTAACCCTTGACTCAGGCAAACCAATAATGGGAAAGGGGGCAGATAATGGGGGAGTGAGAGGAGGGGCTGGCTCGCTCTTTAAAAAAAAGGGCAAGGAAGAATAGAAACGAATTTTTCTTTTAAATTTTGAAATTTGCTCAGGAAGGGTTACAACAGTGCAAAGTAAAAAAAAAAACTAACAGTAAATATTTTCCCATTAAATCAAACATACATAAAAAAAGGGGGGGGGGGGAGGTAAATCCTGCCATGGGATACAGAAAGTGAACCTCCCCTCCACCCCACCTGTCTAAGGGCTCATTTGCCCCGGGGCACACATTTTTACAAAAAAAATAACTAAAAATTTTTAATAAAAAAAAAAAAATTTCCTGAAACAATTTCCGTTGAATTGAAAAGCATTTATGCAAAAGCGTCTGGTAGTTTATTTTAGATCAGGGGGGTTTTTTTTTAAAAAATCTTTGCTTCTTAGCCCCTCTGAGTGGCAAAGAAATTTTTTTGAGAACTCTCAAGGGGCCCCCAAAGCTTGAGTGGGGGGAGGGCCCGAGCACCCGATGACGCTTTGAGTTGCCATGAGTAAGAACATAAGAAATAAGGAAGCAAAAGCCATGAGACCCACAGCGAGTTTCCCGTAAGGAAAAACAAGCTTTTTGTATAGCTTGTCAGGCAAAGCTACAGCCCTGCAGAGTATAGGGAAAAAAGCCGGTTTTTGTGTCCCAAACATTGGATACAAAAAAACGTTTTTGACGCATTGGTTTCTGCGACAAAAACCAACAAGCTGAAGGAGCCAAAATAAAATCAGCGCAAAACATTTCAAACCCATCACAAAGTAGTATAAGACAATTTCAGCAAATGTTTTCATTGAGGTGAATACTAAGGAATTTTGAAGGTGTGATAAACAAAACACCACAGACCCAAAGGCTGCAGGCGTCACAAGCACCAAAAATATGCCCGGATGGGGCCTGTGTTTTCTTCCAAAAATTTACCTTATGTGTTATGTGTGGTAGAGGAGTGTAATAACATCCGTCCAGTTTTTAGATACATTAAATGTAAACAAACTGGTCACGAAAAGGTAGCCCCAAAAGCAGTTATTTTTAACCAAAAT
>JACEEZ010010324.1:2500-18423 GCA_016584305.1 Chionoecetes opilio | reverse complement strand
TTGGGGGTTTTTTTTGTGGGGGGTGTGTTTGGTGTGTGTGTGTGTTTTTGGGGTGTTTTGTGTACATATGTTGTTTTGGGTGGTTGGTGGGGGTTTGTACATTGTGTGGGGGTGTGTTTATGTAGTATGAAATTAACATTCTTGTTTTGTCTGTGTCAGTGTGGGTGGGGTGTGTGTGTTGTGTGTGTGTGTATTCTCATTTATTCTTTTGTTTTTTTACAGGGCCTGAGAAACTCGTAGTACTTGTCCCCATATCAATTTTTTTATAATTTATCCTTAGTGCTTATTTTTTGGCCAAACCATCACCCCGGGAAGGGGGCACCAAACCCCCCGGCTAACACCCGGTACCTTCACTGCGGGGGGGCAGGGGTTTGGGTTTTTAAGGAAACAGTCCATCTATTTCCGCTCCCCCCGGGGGATCGCCCCGGGACTTCTCGGTTGTGAACGGTGCTAACCACTACACTATATTTTACGGAGTCCCTTGACCAACCACATGCGGTTGGTGTGTTTGTGTGTGTGTGTGTCTTTGGGTGCATGGGGTTTTTGTGTGTGTGTGTGTGTGTGTGGTGTGTGTGTGTGTGTACCGTGATGTACATTGTGTGTTTCATGTGTGTTGTGTGTGGTGTGTTGTGTGTGTTTGCATTGTATTTTGTGTGTGCGTTTCGTGTGTGTTTTTACTTGTACATGTGTGTGTTTTGTGTATGTGCGCGTGTGTGTGTTTGGATGTGTCCCTTTTTACGTGTGTTTCTGTGCTTTTTTTTTATTTTTTGTGTGGTTGTGTGTGTATTTGGGGTTGTTGTGTGGTATTGTGTGTGTGTGTGGCACATGGGTTTGGGTTTGTGTGTATGCATGGTGTGTACATGCGTGTGTGTGGTGTGTATGTGTGTGTGTGTGTTGCACAGGGTTTTGGTTGTGTGTTGCAGTTGTGTACATGCTGTGTGGTGTGTCCCGTGGTGTGTGTATTCATCTAGTTGTATTATTAGTTGTTTTTTTACGGGGCCAAGCAACGCCGTAGGGCCCCGCCCCCATATCAACTTTTTTATTTCATCCTTAGTGGTTAGTGAGGCCGAAGCCACCACCCCGAGGGGGGTCACAAATGCCGGCTGACCCCGGTACCCATTTACTGCTGTGGACAGGGGGTCCGGTTTTTTAAAGGAAACAGCCCATATGTTTCCGTTCCGCCCGGGGATCGAACCCGGGACTTCTCGATTGTGAACCGAGCGTGCTAACCACTACACTACGGAGTACCCTTGTGTGTGTGTGTACATGTGTGTACAATAATACATGTGTGTGTATGTGTGCATGTGTGAATGTGTGTGCGTGAGTGTCCATGTGTATGTGCATGTGTTTGTGTGTGTACGTGCGTGCGTGTGTGTTTTTGTATATAAGTTTGTAATGTATATATTTGTATATTGGATATGAGTGAGCCTACGGTAAATGACTGATCACCTGGGAACACCACTAATTAGTAGGTAGATAGATAACTAGATAACAGGTGAAAGACCCCCTCTCTCTCTCTCTCTCTCTCTCTCTCTCTCCTCTCTCTCTCTCTCTCTCCTCTCTCTCTCTCTCTCTCTCTCTTCTCTCTCTCTCTCTCTCTCTCTCTCTCTCTCTCTCTCTCCTCTCTTCTCTCTCTCCTCTCTCTCTCTCTCTTCTCTCTCTCTCTCTCTCTCCTCTCTCTCCTCTCTCTCTCTCTCCGTCCCCCCGTATACTAAATATAATTATATAATCGAAAGTGTGTATGTGTGTCCGCTATAGGTTCCGCCCCCAGTGGCGCAATCCCATCATATGGCACAGTTGTGGAACCAAGTCGACCAGGGGAAGGTTTTAAAGCCACTTTGGGCATGATCCGATTACTTTTATTTTTTGTTATTTATAGTATTAGCGAGAATTGTGAAAAAACAACAACATTTACGCGAGATATTTTGCATGAAAAAAGAAAGATATCGAAACGAACGCACGACTGATGGACGGTTTCTTTTACTTCAGTCCTATGAGTAGGAGATGGCAGCAAGCTCTTTATCCTCACACCCAACAAAAAGACCAAGAACATTGTTTATCCTGCTGCTTTGCAGTAATATTTTGTCAGATTTTGTGATAACCCAAAAATTATTCTGAGATTAAACTCATGGTTGTGTGAAATACATTATCATTATAATACAAATGTTACAATTATTGGGCCGGAGGCCCATAAAAAGCCCTCCGCAGGAGCTAGCCAAAAAGTCCGCCCGGAGGGCGGCTTTGCGGCTAGTGTTCAATATATATTCCTCTTTCATATCATGCGTCTTTCTTCCGCTCTTCTTTTTTTACCCTATTCTGCCATATTTTTTTTTTTTTTCTCTCTCTCTCTCTCTCTCTCTCTCTCTCTCTATCTCTCCTCTTCTCTCCTCTCTTCTCTCTCTCTCTCGCGCTGCGCGCGCGCGCGCTCACTCTTTCTCTCTTTTTTTTTCTCTCTCTTCTCTCCTCTCTCTCTCTCTCCTCTCTCTCTCTCTCTCTCTCTCTCTCTCTCCTTTCTCTCTCTCTCTTCTCTCTCTCTCTCTCTCTCTCTCTCTCTCTCTCTCTCTCTCTCTCTCTCTCTCTCTCTCTCTCTCTCTCTAAATTCACCAGAAAGTAAGGTGTTAAAGGAGTAACATGAAAGGTGAGGATGGGTAGAAAATTATAAGACATTGTACGGAAGTTTTAAGTGATAAAAAGATGAATAGAGGTGATAAAACATAGCTGTGTTGGGGCAAGAGAGAGATGAAGAGAGAGAGAGAGAGAGAGAGAGAGAGAGAGAGAGAGAGAGAGAAGAGAGAGAGAGAGGAGAGAGAGGGAGAGAGAGAGAGGAGGAGGGAGAGAGAGAAGAGAGAGAGAGAGGAGAGAGAGAAGAGAAGAGAGAGAGGAAGAGAGAGAGAGAGAGAGAGAGAGAGAGAGAGAGAGTAGAGGGGGAGAGAAGAGAAGAGGAGAGAGAGAAAAGAGAGAGAGAAGAGAGAGAGGAGAGAGGAAGAGAGGAGAGAGAGAGAGAGAGAGAGAGAGGAGAGAGAGAGAGAGAGAGGAGAGAGAGAGAGAGAGGAGGAGAGAGAGAGAGAGAGAGAGAGGAAGAGAGAACTGAAGAGGAAGAGAGAAGAGGAGAGGCAGCGAGAGAGAGAGAGAGAGGGAGAGGGAGAGGGAGAGGAGAGGGAGAGAGGAGGGAGAGAGACGAGAGAGAGAGAGAGAGAGAGGAGAGAGGAGAGAAAATGAGAGAGAGGAGAGAGGAGAGATGAGAGAGAGAGAGAGAGAGAGAGAGAAAAAAAAAAGGATGATACATCATTAATGTTATGTTTAATATCATTATACTTATTATTGTTATTATCTATGATTATGATTATCAATTGTAATTGTTTTCATTAGCGAATGCCAATAGGCAATGCAAATAGCCAATAGTTAACAACAAACAGTGCAGAGCTTTGAAAAAATGGAGAAGGAAGGTGGATGGGAATACGACAGCCATTAACTATATACAACTTCAAGATGAAGCCAAAACAAACCTACGATACCTTATTTATAGCCAAATGAACCACCATTAAGACTATCTTATCACCACACACACACACACACACACACACATGAGCAGGACGACTCCACGCGAGAGTTGGTCTGTGATCGTCGGCTCCATTCCAGCTTCCACTCCTGGCACTCCAGCTTCCAGTCCTCTCCTCAGTTACTTCCCAGCAGTGAGAGGGGAAGGATACGCCACTCTGGCCCCTCGCGCACCTCCGCCAGTCCCTTGCTCCCCAGGAATCGTCTCCGTCAGCCAAAACACGGTCGTCACCGCCGCAGTTTAGGATCGCGAACCCTCTCTTTACTTCCTGGCAGGGACTCAACATCTTTTACTGGATTATACACGGATTATTGACCGATTCTTTTTGCTGCATGAAAAGTGGCCACCATCGCCACACTTGTAGTACTACGCTGGTGCCGGAGTGAGTGGTGGCGAATCCGGGTTTTGACAGCGTGAGGAGGCTGGACGAGACCCTCACGCCGCCACCTCGCCCAAGCCTTGTCTGTGTGGGCGTGATGCGAGGTCCTGCGCCCAAAACATCGCCTGATAGGGTAGGTGATATTCATCTTTGCATTCCTTCTTTTTCCCCGTCAGACTCGCATGTAATCGGTAATTAGTACAAGGGATTCATTATGTATTCATTCTCGGCACGCACATCACGTAGTATAAATATTCTCATGATTAATGCATAACTGAAGTGCTCTGTCGCATACCCGCTGTGGACTTTACCTCAAGTCTGCCTCTCCACGCACGCTGCCGCTGGAAATGGTGTGTTTACCTTTGCCTCCGTCACGCCCGACATATTTCACCCGCCGTACAATAAGCATGTACTCGTTGGGCTGAGTACTTTGGGAAGTTGTTCACGTTGGACCCTCCAACTGAGCAGCTTCACACCACTGGGTTACAGGCAGTGGATGCCGATCCTCCCATTGACGAAACCGCACCCTCTCTTGACGAAGTCAGAAAGGCTGTAGCAAAGTTGAGGGGTGGAAAGGCAGTTGATGTCTGTAATATCAGTGCGGAGCTCCTCAAAGCTGAAGGTGAAGCCATGATCCGTGGGTTGCATGCTGTCCTGATTGCCGTGTGGCAATCAGGTACCATTCCTCCTGAATGTAAAAGGGGCTGGTCGTCCCTATCTGGAAAGGGAAAGGGGACTGCAACAATTACCGCAGTATTACACTGCTCAGCGTGCCAGGCAAGGTGCTTGCCCATCTATTGCTGACACGGATCCGCATTCATCTGCTGAAGCATCAGAGACCTTAGCAGTCTGGGTTCACGACTGGTAAGTCAACAACGGACCGTATCCTAGCGCTTTGTGTCCTGGTGGAACGCCGACGTGAGTTTCGACAGGGGATGCTTGCAGCGTATGTTGATCTCAAGAAGGCGTTTGACTCAGTGCATCGTAAGTCACTCTGGGATCTTTTGCGACTTCGCAGGATTCCTGTAAGGACTATTGGTTTGATGACTGGTCTGTATTCTGGGACTGAGAGTGCTGTGAAGTGTGGGGCAGGTGTATCCAGCTTCTTTCATGTTAATACAGGAGTGAGGTAAGGGTGTGTCCTTGCCCCATCACTTTTCAACACTTGTATGGACTGGGTATTGGGCAAAGTTGTAGATCAAAGTGATTGTGGAGCATCCGTCGGCAACACCAAGATCACTGATCTTGTTTTTGCCGATGATGCAGTAATCTTTGCTGAGTCGCTGGAGGTCCTAGTGATGGCTCTCGAGGCGCTGCACGAGGAGGCAAAGCCTTTGGGACTTGAGATATCCTGGCTTAAGACCAAGGTCCAGGTGTTTAGAGGCTTACTAGATGAAGCAGTATAGTCTTTTCATGCGTGCGGCGAGGACATTGAGATCCTTAGAAAGTTTTACATACCTTGGTAGCGCAGTCCGTAATGACGGTGGGTCACGTCAAGAAATCTTACGGCGGATTGGCATAACCCACGGTGTTATGGACTCGCTCAGCAGGAGTATTTGGCGTTGTCGGTACCTGTGCAGGAGGACAAAGATCCGGATCTTCAAGTCGCTTGTGATCCCTGTCTTACTCTATGGTTGTGAGACATGGACACTAAATAGCGACTTGAAGAGACGAATCGATGCCTTTGGTAATAAGTGTCTGCGCAGAATCATGGGGTATCGCTGGGATGATTACGTGTCAAATCAGCGATTGCACCGTGAGACTGAATCGAGGCCTATTACCTGCATAGTCCGTTAGCGCCAACTTCGGCTATATGGGCATGTGGCACTCAACCCTGAAACCAATCCTTCCCATCGGGTTGTATCTGTAAGAGACAATCCGGCGTGGAGGAGGCCAAGGGGCACCCACAAGGCTCGTGGCTGGGGCAAGTTGTGTTTTTTGTCGGGAGCTGCTTTTAATGGGAAAGGAGCCTGCATGGGGACTCGCGCGTGGTGACCCCCGGGAGTGGCGTCGTAGGATGGGCGAGGCGACGCGCCCCCCGGCGTATGCCCCCAATGATTGATTGATTGATACAATAAGCATCAATCTGGACTGCACTACATCGGGTCCAGGTCGTTTCGGCCGTATGTAATTTAGGCCGTGACGCCCAAACTGACAAACGGCCGAATCGTCTCACGGCCTAAACAACATACGGCCTAAATTGTATACGGCCGAAACGACCTGGACCTAACTCCTTGACTTACCTAGACCAGTCTCCAACTCAACCTCGTATTGTCATTTCCCAATACGGTGTTATTTCACATATATTTCACCCTATATGTATATTACCAGTTTTATATATATATATATATATATATATATATATATATATATATATATTATAAAATAATATATATATATATATATATATATATATATATATATATTATATAATAATAAATAATATATATATATATATATATATATATCTATATATATAGTATATATATATATATATAAATATATATATATATATATATTTTATATATATATATATATATATATATATATATATATATATATTATATATATATATATATATATATATATAGATATATATATTTATATTATATATAATATATATATAACATCGGGCGTGCAATACTGGTTTCTCCAAACAACAGTACTCGGACATAGTGAAAAGCGAATACGTGTTACCTAGCAAACATTACACTTTTACAAATTAATAGAATTGCTGTACACAGAGGCCTCACTAGTACCGGTGCAAGTACAGTTAGTAAAGGAACGCAAATTAAAGCGATTTAAAAAAAACATTTTAAGAACATGCAGGGTCGCCTTTTCACACTATGGGATCAGTACATCAATAAAGAAATAAAAACTTAACAACTTCTGGCTGCCTGTAGTCACCTCGCAGCACCATGTATAGAGTGATGCACCTATTCTGTAATCAAACCTTTTTTTTACATTCTGACTAAGTTAGACTAGATAACTCCGTATGTTAGATTGTATTCATATGTGTCCATTTATTACAATTTCTTTTAATATTATATATTGATGTTTTTTTATTTTTATGTGAACTGTACGACAATTATCATATTTGTACGATAATTTGACCTTTGCATGACAGTTGGACTTTTACCTTTGTACAGCTCGTGGACGCGGACTTGCGGAGACTTATGCAGCTATTGCCTACAAATTATTTCGGTAAATTAGACCTTGATGAATGAATTGTGTGTTGTAGTGCAAGGCTGTGTGGTGTGCTAGGTAGCTCAAGTGTGACCTGTATGTAGATGTGCTAAACCAGTGGTGATGTGGTGTGTGATTGTGTGGTGTGACACCTAGTTGTGTGATGTGGCGCATAGTAGTGTGATGTGAAGCATAGTATAGAGTATGATGTAACGCATAATATATATATATATATATATATATATATATATATATATATATATATATATATATATATATATATATATATATATATATATATATATATATATATATATATATATACTCTGGTACTTGGAGGTGGGACTTCTAGTATCTTTTCTGACTTAGGGAACCATGTATGTAAATTTGCGTTGTCATCATGTAGGATTTGGTATGTTTCTTCATGTGTAGTTTTAATGGTTTCCCAGATTTGTATTGCCTTTTCGTGGAGTGAAATATTAACAGGCTTAATGTTAGCTATTTCGTGCATATCTTTTAGTTTAAGTCTCCTGTTGTCGTTAAAAAAAATATAAATCTCATAGCGGTGTTCAGGGGTGGGTGTTCAGCACCCTTTGCATGTTCATTTTTTGTGTGTTGCACAGCAGAGTGCATGGAACTGCAGGATATTCTATACACTGCGGTGTATAGGCGCGGCTCCCTATAGATAACCATCCATGTAAGGAAGGAAAATATAAAAAAATCCTTAACATCCAGGCAATAATGATAGATTTAAACACACATGGTTTCAGCGGGTACATAAAGAATGATTGAACGCTCACGAACACGCACATAAATACACATATGACCATTTGTACATGTATAAACGTACAGGTTCCCTTTAAACAAGTAGAGGACCATGAACGCCCGCCAGTACTGTACGCACGCACACACACACACACACACACACACACACACACACACACACACGCTCACACGCACACACACACACACACATAGACTGTCATTGTCTGTCACAAGTTACTGTCCCCTTGAACAAGGGGAGAGGGTGGTGGTATGTGAGGTCCCAGCATTACCCAAAGATCCCCCGTAATAATAGCTCCAAGCTCCCCCAGGGGTTGAACTGGCGATCGCGAGTCCGACTTGCGTGGACAAGACCATGGGTGAATGACACACACACACACACAGACACACACACACACACACACACACACACACACACACACACACACACACACACACACACACACACACATCGCGCAGATCCTGTTTGAATGGTGAGTCATGTCCTCCGGGAGTGAACACATTATTGATACACTCGGTTATGAAACAATGCATCCAATTACGAAACACTCGCGAGACACTTGTCTCAATAACAACACTTCTACACATGAGAACAAAACCAAGAACTCAACGCTAAACTCACCTTGAAGTCAACTCTGCAAACCACGATGAGATGTAAATAAATAAATACATAGAGATAGATAACCTGGACAGAGAGAGAGATAAAACTACAAGACGGAAACCAATAAATACAAAAAATATAACTCGGCAATACTCACATTTGGATGCACAGGAATGACACCTGAGGAAAAAAAGAAAGGAGAACATTAATGTAATGAATTCTCAATACGAACAATTATAGAAATGAAATGTTTTAAGAAAAACGAAAAGAAATTGGCAAGGAATAGGGCAGAGTAAAAATTGGTGGACCTATAGATATAGGTGTGCTGAACTTTTAACATTTACCTTTATATAAAGAATACAATAATGACAATGTTGGTGTTTAATGTTCAGGTAACAAACAAATAACAGCCATTTTAAAGCATATTTTCCTATTTCTATCTCTATCACTAACCTTAATAACATCGAAACCACCACTTGAAATGAACAAATGAGTAAACACAGATATAAACCTTCAGGGAGTGATATAAATAATAATAAAGATAAGTTGAATGATGAACGTGCAAAGAACAAAGCATTAATCAAACCCATTTACCGTGTACGTATCCACCAGCACACTGACTTACATGTGTGCGTATTTGTGTGTACATTCACGGCGTAAATGACCTGTGTGTGTGTTACGCTACTAGGAGAGGAGAGGGATGGAAGGGAGGTGAGGGAAGCTACTAGGAGAGAAGAGGGATGGAAGGGAGGTGAGGGGAGCTACTAGGAGAGGAGAGGGATGGAAGGGAGGTGAGGGAAGCTACTAGGAGAGGAGAGGGATGGAAGGGAGATGAGGGGAGCTACTAGGAGAGGAGAGGGATGGAAGGAGGTGAGGGGAGCTACTAGAGAGGAGAGATGGGAAAGGGAGTTAGGAGCTATAGAGAAGGGATGGAAGGAGTGAGGTGCTACTAGGAGTGAGAGGGATGAAGGGAGTGAGGAAGCTACTAGGAGAGGAGAGGTATGGAAAGAGGTTGAGAAGCTACTAGGAGAGGAGAGGCATGGAAGAGGTAGGGCAGCTACTAGGAGAGGAGAGGATGGAAGGGAGGTGAGGGAAGCTACTAGGATGGAGAGGATGGAAGGGAGTGAGGGAAAAGTACCTTTGAGAGAGAGGGATGAGGGAGTGAGGAAGGTACTAGGAAAGGAATGGCGATATAATGGAACGGAAGTAAGAGAAGGGAGTAAGAATGGAAGATTAAATATGTTGTTCTGTGCGTTACACGTTAAATCAATAATATCTAACATAATGCAGCACTTTATTCATGAACACAAGGGCTTTACACACACAAAACCCACAACACACACACACACACACAACACACACACACACACACCTAATGGAAAACAAAGCCAGGAAACCCTTTGCAATCCGCCCCATGTAAAAGGACACACGGAAGTCCTAATCACTTGTTCCCCTTCTTCCTCTCAGTACACTTTTGTCCTCTTTTCCCCTCACTGACTCCTCTTTACTCGATTATTTTCACAATCTCACGTTTTTCCCTCCAATTTGTTTCTCAATCAAATTGTCCCATCAAAAAAGTCCTTCCCAATACCTCGCTTACCTCCTTGTTACCCTTACTGTGTGTTTTACAGGTAACAGGTCAATCGAGTAGAATACTTACAACTGTTGGTGACACAGTAGGGTTGATGCCTCAAAGTGTAGATTGTGGGTAGGTGTAACCGTCCTAGCCAGACACTTCAGATGGTAGTTGAATAAAAGGGGTTCGAGCGGTTGTGTGTATCTGGCTTGTAATTAAAGTACCAGAACAATAATTACAAAGATATATATTACATATCTGGAAACTGTGAGATTTAGACATTAATAATGTTACGCAGTTCGTTAAGTAGCGGCCAATGAAACTAATGTCTAATAAACAGAGCCGGGAAACAGTTAAATGTCGTGACCAAGGTCTCCACACCTCTGGGGTGGAGTACTCAAACAGACAACACAGAAAGGTGCGTGAGTAAGGAGCGCAAGGGTAAGACGTCATCTGTGATCTCTGTGTTCTGTCCCTCTCGGCAGTTGGCAGCATATAAGGAAGTGCCCGGAAAACTGTTTGTTCCGGTGAGTGGTGAGTGAAGGTGTTTACGTCGTGGTTCCCAAGATCGGGCTATTGTCTCGTCATCATGATGGATGGCGTGGCGTGCTTGGGTCAGTATAATGTTCATCAAAAGGTGGCAGTTTCAGCATCCGCTAGGATCCCGTACTAGACACACACACACTGAGACATTACTGTATTAGTATCGATTAACACATTAAATATAAATATATAAACCAGTTACACTTAATATCGCTCTCCCCCTTATAACAATGGCGTCCTCGGCATGTATAAAGACATGTATACCTAACTGGTGTACATCGTGTGTATCTATTACGATTCTTCAGGTGTTGCCAATCCTACAAATACTATACAAAGGTGAGGGTTTACGTGACAACATAGCAAAGAGGAATGTTTGGTATAACAGGAGTATGATATAATAAGGGCAGTGCACTAAGGTCATCAATAAATTGGTTAAAATACTTTACAACAGAATTAAACATGAGTTATTGGAATATAAATGAACTCAAAGTAGTTAGTAAGGTGTTAATATCCCTGCAACTATTAAGAAGTGAGTTGCCAAAAACTCTACCGCGTTAGTCACTTAATAACCTGGAAGTTTGGAGTGAAGATAAACACAGCAGGGCCCGGAAACGTGAGTAATAGCACTGGCAGATATTTTATTATATATTTAAAGACCTGCTTCTTAAACTTAAGGAGTAGATACGGCTTGTAATGCTAATAAAAATCTGTACTCCGGGTCGGTACTAAAAGTATCACAACATTAAGATATGCATATGTATATTTAAATCCCACTCTTTAAAAAGTGATAGGAACTTATTTCAGCTCAAAAAGTATTATAACTCAATCAAAATATTGTGCGGGGAAGTTGCCACATGGCAGTAACTTCCCTTGGGACATTGGCATTTGCTGCTTTTTAACAGTTTTATTAATTGTAGTTATTTATTTTATTTTGTTATTTATGAACCTATTATTTACGGAGTACGGGCATCTCAGCTAATAAAAATCTGGACTCCGGGTCTGTAATAAAAATGTCACGTTAAGATAGCATTATGTTATTTCATGGCATATCAGAGTAATATTTATTAATCATTTCTTAAGAAGTGCTAAGAGTGCCTTCAGCTAGAAATAGTATTCTAAACAATAAAATGTGCATAAGGCGTGCAATGGCCAGTAATTAATCTCTATTTGACCACGCGTGCCTGTAGCACTTGGCTGCTAAATTAATAAGAGTTTTTGGGTGTATAATATCCTTAATTAGACAAAAATATATTTCCTGGCAGATAAACTTGGCGTAATAGCACTAGTGGCCGAGGAAGAGTCTTCGGCTGGGGCAAAAAGATAATTACCTGCAACGGAATGTGTAGAATTAGACTTCGAGTTAAGTAGAGGAGAAGAATCTGAGGTGCAGTAAGGTGATTATGGTTACAACCGGAGGTACTCGGAGGTGATTACATTTATCCCTAATTCAAGAGTTTAATCCCAAACCAAAGGTTAACTACCTGTACTGTCATTTCCTGATCCTCAGAGACTAGGAGTACATCTGCTATACTAATACATTTAGCAAATAATTCACTCACATTCTAACTTTTGTTAAGAGTCCAATAAATATAAGTAAAATTTAATTAAGTTAACTATTTCTCCTCATCTCTGGCTTTTTAAAGCAATTCAAGAGGAGAATTGAATATATATATAATATATATATATATATATATTACATATATATATATAAATATATTATATATATATATATATATATCTATATATATATATATATATATATATGTATTACAGGTAAGGGAAGCTAACAAATTATAAGAATTACAAAAAAATTCTGGAATATTAGCGGGTAAGGTATTAAAAACTTCTATAGAAAAAACTAACTAACCAAATTAATTAATTAAAAATTCTTTCACATGGCTATTTAAGCAAAAACAAATGTGTAAATACATATCTCACACTAAGTGTATTATGTAACGAGTGGCGTTTTAAAAATAGTCTCATGTAAGTCAGCTAGATGTTGTTTGACTCACTAACTTTGTGTAGAGTCAGCACAGGCAATCCTTCCGTACTGCTGAATCAGAGGGCTTCCTCCAAGGGCGTTGTTACAGCGTGAGGCTGGCTGCAAGGGGCTGTGAGGCTGGCTGCAAGGCTGTGAGGCTGGCTGCCACGGCTGTGAGCTGGCTGCAAGACTGGAGGCGCTGAGTGGCTGCTGGCTGGCTGTTGAAAAGGAGTTTCTGAATTGGAAGATTGGAAATTAAGAGACGGCTTAGTTGTCCCTCTCTCGTCCTGTTTCATTATAAAATAAAATCTTGTCCTCCCGTCTGTGCCATGAGAAAAACTTGTACGTCTTGGTCCTCGTAATCTTGATTAACCTCTTATTGCACGCGTCTCCTCGTTCTCGTTCTTGTTCTCTTGAAAAAAATCTGTAGTCCCAGAACAATTATGCAAGAGAATCTTGTCTCTGTTCTCGTCGCTGAATGTTCTCGTCAATGTAGGCGGATTCTCTATACTGGGGAGTATTTAATTGATAACTATGTTGTTGTGGCGTTGAGTAATGATATGAACGGGGAGATTCTTTAAGAGGAGATGCTGAATCAGCGGAAAAATCAAGGCAAGGGCCACGTGATTGTTAACGCAGCTTAAACAATTTTTTGGTCTTTGCTCGGTCGCTCTCTGTTTAGTTCCCGGGATTCAAGGTTTCCAACAATATATCGCTCGTTGGTATTAATTGTTCATTATTTTACGTAACTGTTTTATACTAATGGTTGTTGTATCCCAGGACCTGTTCAGCAATTTTTTTTTAAATTTTTTGGGGGGGGTTTTTTGTTTAAAAAAAAACCTTATCTGTGTGGTATTAGAGGTAACAGGGGTCAATCCGAGTAAGAATACTTACAAACTGTGGGTGAAACAGTAGGGGTTAATTGCCTCACGAAGGTGTAGATGTTGATGGGTAGGCGTTTATACCGTCACTAGCCAGGCACACTTCAGATGGTAGTTGAATATAAAATTGTCGAAGCGGTTGTTTTATAAGGCTTGTAACTAAAGTACCAGAACAATAATTACCGAAAGACAGTATATACATATCTGGACACTGTGAGATTTATACATTAATAATGGCACGTAGTTCGTTAAATAACGGCCAATGAAAACTAATGTCTAATAGACAGAGCCGGGAACAGTTAAAATGTCGTGACAAGGTACTCCAAAACCTCCTGGGTGTGGAGTACAAAAAAACAGACACACAGGGAAGGTGTCGTGGAGTAGAGCGCAAGGTAACAAGTTCTCCTGTTGGATCGTGTGTTATGACTCCTCCGGGTCAGTATAATGTCATCAAAAGGTGGCAGTATTCAGCATCCGCTAGGGCGCATTACTAGACACACACACACTCAGGACATACGTATTAATATCGATTAACACCTAATATAATATAAACAGTACGCTAATATCCTTCCCCGTCCTTCCTTCCCACGTTTTCCTTTTCCTCATCGCACTTCTCATGGATGGGCAGATGGCCTTTGGGCTGGTAT
Source organism: Chionoecetes opilio (assembly GCA_016584305.1). Lineage (NCBI taxonomy): Eukaryota > Metazoa > Arthropoda > Malacostraca > Decapoda > Majidae > Chionoecetes > Chionoecetes opilio. Next base: position 4,287 of record JACEEZ010010324.1, on the reverse strand, counting down.
TTGGGCAGTTGTTCACGGTGGACCCTCCAACTGAGAAGCTTCACAACCACTGGGTTAACAGTGCAGTGGGATGCCGATCCTCCCTTGACGAAACGCACCCTCTCTTGACGAGGTCAGAGAGCTGTAGCAAAGTGGAAGGGTGGAAAAGGCAGCTGGTGTTTGTAATATCAGTGGCGGAGTCCTCAAAGTGGGGGGAGAGTCCATGATCCCGCGGGTTCGCATGCCGTCCGCTGCCGCTGTGGCAAATGCAGGATACCATTACTCCTGACTGAAAAGGGGGTGCTGGTGTCCTATCTGGAAAGGCGAAGGGGACAGTAAGGACGGCAACCAATTACGCGTAGTACACTGACTCAGCGTACCAGGGCAAGTGCTTGCCCCATTTATTGCTGACACCGAATTCGCAGTATCTGGTGAGCACAGGAGACTCAGCAGTCTGGGTTCACGCCTGGTTAAGTCAACAACGGAATCCGTATCCTAGCGCTTCGTGTCCTGGGTGGAAACGCGACGTGAGTTTCGACAGGGGATGCTTGCAGCCTATGTTGATCTCAAGAAGGCGTTGACTCAGTGCATCGTGAGTCACTCTGGATCTTCTGCGACTTCGCGGTGATTCTGCCAGACTATTGGTTTGATAACTGGTCTGTATCCTGGGACTGAGAGTGCTGTTGAAGTGTGGGCAGGTGTATCCAGCTTCTTCCTGGTGAATACAGGATGTGAGGTAAGGGTGCGTCCTTGTGCCCATCACTGCAGTCAACGCTTTGTTTATGGACTGGGTATTGGACAAGGGTGTAGATCAAAGTGATTGTGGAGCATCGTCGGCATACCAAGATCACTGATCTTGTTTTTGCCGATGATGTCAGTAATCTTTGCGAGTCGCTGGAGGTCCTGGTGATGGCTTCGAGGCGCTGCACGAGGGAGGCAAGCCTTGTGACTTGAGGTCTCTGTGTCTCAAGACCAAGGTTCCAGGTATTTGGAGACTTACTAGATGAAGCAGTAAACAGTCTGTTCATGCGCGTGTGGAGAGGACATTGGATCTTGGGAAAGTTTTACATACTTGGAGCGCACAGTCCATAATGACGGGGGTCACGTCAAGAAGTCTTACGGCGGCTTGCATTAGCCCACGGTGTTATGGATCGACTCAGCGGGAGTATTTGGCGTTGTCGGGGTTACCTGTGCAGGAGGACAAAGATCCGGATCTTCAAGTCGCTTGTGATCCCTGTCTTACTCTATGGTTGTGAGACATCGACACTAAATAGTGACTTGAAGAGACGAATCACATGCCTTTGGTAATAGGTGTCTTCGCAGAATCATGGGGTTCGCTGGATGATTACGTGTCAAATCAAGCGATTGCACCGTGAGACTGAATCGAGGCCTATTACCTGCATAGTCCGTCAGCGCAAACTTCGGCTATATGGGCATGTGGCACGCTACCCTGAAACCGATCCTTCCCATCGGGTTGTATCTGTAAGAGACAATCCGGCGTGGAGGAGGCCAAGGGGGCGCCCACAAGGCTCGTGGCTGGGGCAAGTTGATGTTTCTTGTCGAGAGCTGCTTGGTATGGGAAATGAGCTTGCATGGGAACTCGCGCGTGGTGACCCCCGGGAGTGGCGTCGTAGGGTGGGCGAGGCGACGCGCCCCCCGGCGTATGCCCCCAATGATTGATTGACTTTTGCTCACTCTCCAAGGCAGGGTGGAAGGCGGTGTCTCCCTTGCCTGGGTGTGACTTGAGACGAGTTTCACGAAACTTTCCCTTGTGCCGCTGCGAGAAAAAACTGATGTTAATATGTGTG
>JACEEZ010010323.1:102701-103766 GCA_016584305.1 Chionoecetes opilio | reverse complement strand
ACACACACTTTCGCAATTATTAATAACGCCCCCCAAACACAAACTTTCCAGATAGCCCCTTCAGTTTCCTGAAAACATGGATGTAGAAAGGAGATTAACTCCAACCCTATTCACATCCCCCCCAACCCATTTCATCCCCCAATTCCCCAACCCCCAAACCCCATTCACTACCCATTACCGCCACCCCCACCCATTCATCACCCTTACCCCCCCCCCCCCCTTTCACTCCCCCAAATTACCATCACCCCCCAAACCTTTTCACCCCCCTTTAACCCATCCCCCCCCATCTTTTCCCTCCCCCAAACCCCCACCCCCCCCCCCTTTTCACTCACCCTTTATCCCCCCAAAAACACCCTTCACTCCCCCCATTACCAATCCCCCCCATCTATTCCCTCACCCATCACCCACCCCCCACCCATTACTCACCATACCCCCCCCCATTACCCATCACCCCCCCCATTCACTCGCCCATACCCATCCCCCTAAAAAGGGGTTTCCTAATTTCTCGCAACCCATTTTTTTTTTTTTACAATTCTCGCTAATGGCTGCTAAAAAAAAAAAAAAAAAAAGGGGTTGGACATCTCAAATGGCTTAAAAACCCTTTCCCCCGTTCGAGCCCGGTTCCAAAAAATGTGCCAATGAGGGGATTCCCCCAAGGGGGCGGCACGGGCGGACACACACACAACACACACATTTTTCCCTTTAAAAATATATATAAATATAATTTTAATATATATTATTTTATAGAGAAATATATTTAAATTTAATATAATATTATTATAAAATATAATATATATATTAATAATATATATAATTTTATAATATATATATAATATATAAATATATATATAATTTTAAATTTTATAATATATAATTATTTTAAAAATAAAATCCAACTTTGTTTTTTAGGCCCCCAAATATAATATGATATTATAATATAAAAATTAATATATAAATAATTATTATAAAAAATATATTATATAAAATATATTATATAATAATATATATATATATATTATATATATATAAAACTATTTTTAAAAATATATATTTTTATATATATAT